>JARWCS010365347.1:0-10470 GCA_034783895.1 Geukensia demissa | reverse complement strand
GTGACAGTAGAATTTTAACTTCTACAGGTCCCATTATGGCCTTCAACAATGAACCAGAGTCCATACCATAACAGAAAATGTAAAAGGCCCCGAAATGCAAATTGTGAAACTATACATAAAAAAACATTTCATATAATTTTCTCATTCAGATGAATCAGACGTAACTCGATATATTAAAGGGCAAATGTCAGACAGAAATTTAAATCCGTAACCGAGTTATCCATCTGAAACACTGAAGTTTTATAATGTTTCTTGTCAGTTTGTCGTTAAACACTTAATGGATTCTAAAACTAAACATTACAACAAATCTGATTTTTAAAAGTTTAATAACCAAATACAAAGGAAAAGTAAATTATTTGCTTAATGTCGAGGTGATGATGACTTCAGAAAACCAACAGAGAAATATTTAGGATCACTTCAAATTCAATTTTTGATGAATCAACTTGATATGTTCTTTACAAATGTATATAATTGATATCAGTGGTCTTTACTAAACTTAATTATTTGTTACCAATAACATTTTGTCACGACTTATTTTCCTGTCGTTATCGAAATCGGTAGGGACCATTTTAATTAAATTCATTACGGTGAAGCTAAAATACTATGCAATTAACTTTATAATTGAATTATTTAAGTGTTTTGATTAATTTCATATTTTGCTTCTTAATTCGACATTGAATCAAACTCCCTTTTAATATTTGTTCATCATCACATTCTATTTGTCTTATACTGAAATTATGTATCTAAGCAAAGTGGTTTTGTGAAAAAAAAAAAACAGCGAAAAGACTGGTCGGCCCACAGTCAGAATATTGTGTCTGGATAAAGTGGCATGTCTTCCTGCGGATTGTTGTTTCGTGAACTAGCACGTTAGAAATCAGGCTCAGCGTTTCTGTCTAGTACAAAGCGTGGTTCATTCATCATCATTCATCATTAACATGCTTTCGTCCTGAATATGCATGAAATATTTGCCACTGTATGTTAAGCATCGTTAAATCAATCAATCAATCAATCATTTGCTAAATGTTGGTTGTTGAATTTCTAATAGCAAATATGATATGCACAGAACGAAAACAAGTTTGATATATTTAGAAAATTAAAAAGATAAGTGATGTGCAAGGATTCGAAGGCCTCGACTTAATCTTGGTTAAAACTCGATTGCAAAATTGTTTTTGTTAAAGGAATTCGAAATTACCGAATGTGCATACTGTAAATGTTAAGTCAAAAGACAGACAAGACCATGGCAAACAAAATGAAACGAAGACAAACATAGAAGACACAAAACGACTCCTGCTTCACTAGTGGTATCAGTCGTGTTACTCAGAATACAAGTGACCTTAGAAAAATTATCGTTCACTTAGTTCTTTCGATATATATTTGGTCTTATCTGTACTGATGACGTCATGGTACAGGAAAAGGGTTCCTGTCTGGATGTTTGAATGATATTGACATACCATTGAACATGCATTCATTAATCTTTAATTGTAAATATGCTATGTATTTTAGAACGACAACTAGTTCGGTTTGTATAAGAATAATCAAAACGGATGCTGTCTTTAGCACTCGAAGTCCATTACTTTCAAAGGAGGAAAAGTTTACGAAGGCGTGAGTGGTTTACATAGCTTACCTTTGATTTAAATCAACTGTTTTATGTGACGAAATTGTAGTGTCAGTCGTTTATTTCTAGGGTCACGATTGCATATTTTGGTTTAGCAACCGTATTGAATGGAAGGGTCTCCTTCTTTGCTTAATGTGTCAACTCTGTTGGTCAACACTTTATGTAGACAGCCCTTGCTGTTAAAAACACCCAATATATTTTTTGGGCAACATTCATTTCAGATCTCAAGACTGAAAAGGTATAGTACAAAGACAAAGATTATTATCTCCCCTTTGCGCACTAAACAAATGGCTTGATAAAATGTTATACCGCCAATCAACAGGAAAATATCCTCAAGCGGGGGGCATGGTATCCTTTTCAAGCCGTTTCTGTAACATCAACTGTGGTCTAAAGACTAAGTCATTGTATTGTGCATATGCTATTAGTTAACGTATTAGTGCACGCCATACGCTAGGACACCTAGGTTGTTACTGCTAATAATGGAAAGTTTGCAATTCAAAAATTTCGTTTGAAGGTTCATATGATCTAGTTGTCAGATAACAGTCATGCTTGGATTGCAGTAAACTTAGCCCCGTTGGAAAATGTTTTGGGTGGTCTATACAGACTCTATCCTCTCTACGTCTCTAGTAATTATACTGTTTTTTAGTATTAAAATAATACATATAAGATTTAAAAATTTACTTACTGCCATTTCATCAAGTCCAATCATTAGAAGCCACAAAATGACCCAACATGATAATACTTTAAACACAAAATTGTATAAGAATGATATTTAAAATTCTTTTGGGATAATATTTCCATCCTGGATATAATGTAACCAGGTAGACAATAAAATTAAAAACAGGTTTACATATTCAACTTATCTTGTTTAAAATTATATCACAATAACAAGAAAACGTGCGAAGATCGAAAGGTCAATCAAAGTGGTGAAATTGATGTAAAATGTCTATATGAGAACATAACGAAAACAAAATACATTGCATACTCAGCCAAATGTGCCACGCATGAATTTCAAGCGAAAACTTTTTCGCATCATTTTCATATGAATGACGAGTGAATTTCGTGCGAAAAAAATTTCATAATAATATTTAGGCACGAAATTAAAGCGAAAATTTTTCGCATGGAATTCGTGCGAAAACAAGTTAATATTTAGGCATGAAATTGATGCGAAAATTTTTCGCATCAATTTTGTGCGAAAATAATATATTTCGTGCAAATTTCATATGTAAATTTGATTTGTGAAAGATGCTTTACAAGATCAGCTATGAATTATAAATGGGCAAGAAATAAATCTATACATGTTTTAGTTTGTTCTTAGAGATGAAAAAAAATATATACATGTATATGCATTTTAATGGCAACTCCGTCATTTTTTTTATCTTGTTGCCTAATATTTTCAGGAATAGCTGCATGCCAGTCAACAGCTTTGATCAACTATAATATAAGGCAGGTGATCACATAAGGACCTTAAGGATGAACTAATTTTATCCATACCTTATATCTTTTTTGTTTTCTGAATAAAAAAACCCGCATTTTGCACAGATGCAAAAAATACTAAAACTAATGTTGCAAGTTGAAACTATTTTATCAATAAATGATTCTGTTGAGACTTTCATATTTGATTGACACAAATGTTATATGTAAATGCTCTTTTGGTCTTAAATGTATACATGTTAGAAAAACATTACATGATTCTGCACTTCGAGGTCAGTGGTGAATCATTATTTTGATATCCCACATAGTAAAGCTGAACTTATATTCAGTGTGCATTTCAGTAAAGAAAACTCTTAAGTAAACTTTGTGGCATTCAGCCCAACTGTCAATCCATTTTGATCTCATATAGTTCAATTACCATCAAAATCACCCAAGCCGAATATCTGATGTGGATAAACATACCAGAAATCTAGACTGTAGTTCATAACACACAAGACAAAATTATTGACAAGGCAGAAAATCAATATTTTGATGAAGCTTGTCATCAGATTTAAATGCAGGATATCACCCAATCACTACGTCATTTCATGCAAAATTTGTATACATATTTCATAAGTAAGCAAAGGGCGAATGTTATATACAGTCAGAGACAATGCACCAAAATATGAATATATCGTCATCACATTTTCACAGCTGGAATAGTATGAGTACAGTACAAAAGGTAATATTATGTGGTCGCACTTTGAAAACTGAAATTAAGGTATATCATATTAAAAAATGTGATGATATTCAAATAGTACAACAATCAGCCAAATAAGAATACAATGTAAAACAAGAACCATTTAAACATAAAGACAATGGCATCCATATATTGTTTTTGGAACAATATAAAGTGAGCTTTAATAACTGGTATTGAATTTATAAAATTAATGCGTGTTGTAGAGTTCTTGCAATACTTTATTCAGACTTCATTACTAATAAAGTAGATAAAGATATATATATACATTACAGTACATGGAGTAATGATGTAACTTATAAGTTTCAATCATGGTAATTATTAAAACTGTTTCTTTAGCTCAATAAAATATTCACTTCAGGAAAATACAACATGAATATGTACACATAAAAATTAGTTTACTGTAAATTTAACATAACATTTTATAAAATCATGCAAATTATTGTTAAGATCGAGTACTATTAGTTTGAAACTGTAGATGATAAAAAGTTCTCTAATTGTTGTGTGGTTTTAATGCTTTTCACCTGGTTTTATCAACACCCATGCATTGATTATCAATGCCATGTGCAATTAAGCAACTTTGATTGATCTCACTATTAAGCTGGGGTTTTCACACAATATTTTAACATAAAATGGTAAAAATCACTCTGTTAAAAAATAAGACAAAAAAATCTTATGTTGTTAAAACATTAACAATCTTATTTTCTAAAATCTTAATTATAAAATTTTCAAATTTCTTGCCAAGGTTCAAGTTAGATGTTTAACTCAACAAAAATAAGGTTATCAAAGGCAATGCAAGATTCTCTATCTGACATTGATTTTCCAGTTGAGAATAATAATTATGCATACTAGTTATACCAACAGGATAACATTAACAAGATAGCACTTCTCATATTTTAATATGAGAATGAAAAAAATATTTTTTTTTCAAATAATAATATAGACTTCTAGGATGGTGAAACCAAATCATCTTTTTCACTTCTGCAATTTGCTGTTCTTTTCTAACAGATAAAGCTGTATCTTTTTTGCGGTAATATCCCTCTAAACAATCATATAAAAGACATAATCTATTCAAAATGAATTTAGGTTTAACATATATAACAGAATCTGTAACTTCTAATCGATCTGATGAAAAACCAAGATTGGCCCATGGTCCACCTTCCTGACGACCTTCAGTTCAGCAAGATAAACTCTTTCATTAGTATGTTTTATCTTCACATCTTTACCTTCTTGAAATATACCAATTTTGTTCTTGAAAAAAAACAGAATTTCAGACATTATTCCTTTTCCAACAAATTAATTTTTTTACTTGCATACAGTATTGAAATAAACAGTTTATACTTTCCAAAAAAAGAAAACAATATTTGGATCACATATGTCAAATAAATTCTGTCTCATATGTTTAAAATCTGTCAGCATAGTTTTACTTGGGTGATGTTAGTGTTTTCTTGGGGTCAATTTTTTATTAAATGTTGAAACCAATGAAAATGATATTGCACAGACTAAAATTCCAACAATTAAAAATTGCTTTTAAATGTTCTTTGTGATGTATATCATAAGATAGAGATTACCATATTTTTAATTATTAAAATGTTTTACTCTTGCAACTATCCATCTTTAAACATGTTATATTTGCAACAGTAAAATCTATGAGTCACACCTTATATATAACATAACATGCAAGACATTTTGTATCTTGTACTGACTTTACCAAGATAAAATTTGTTGAGTAAGCAGATTAATATAGGTTTAAGATTCTAATTGTACAAATTTCAATACTAAACATATACATGTCGATTAGTTTTATCAATGTACAATACATCATTTCCACTATTTATAATTTCCCCATTCACACATTTTACTGCTTTGTAGACTGCCATTTGACATGTTTCTGGCTCTATGATATTATGTGTTATTTTTTGTATTTCATCTACTGTATAGGCTGATGTTTTGTCATAAACAACCTTTCTATTGCTGGAGCGCACAGCTTTAATAAGACCTGCAGATTCAGACACTTGCAGGTTTGATGTGTCTTGTGTTTGTCCAAGAAAGCTTGACAATTCAGTTCTTTTGGACATCATCTGAACATTGTTTGAAGAACCAACCTTAAAGAGAAACAAGCCTGCATGATAAATTATTTTTGAAATATTATTCAAAGAGATATAACAACTAAAATCCATAAGACTGACCTAGACATTGAGCTTATTCTAATATGATTTTAAACAACACAAAAATGAGCATTACAAGTCAGGAACTTCACAATGGAATTCAGTGTTTGATCAACATTACAAATAAATGAAAGAGACTATCCCGTTACATGGATATTATCAGTTATCTTCGTTTACATCCGTAGGTAACGATTTTTTCCCCTGGTCTTAGTCTAAATCGCACTTTTTAGGGACAAGTTGATAGAAATGTGTAACGTAAAAGTAACGTTTTTATTACCGTAAAGCAAAATAAAGTTGACATTTGGAAAATTTGGATATACTTTTGCAAAGTGTAGGATACTACCTTTGGTACAGCTACCCAAATATATGATGTTTATAATGAATACTACGAGAAACATTCCTGTTAATTGCATAATTCATTCTGTGTATACAATTAAAAGGTATCCACTGTAGTACAGATATTGAATATTTACAAATGCAAACTTCATAAATACCATTTTCCATCCTTGAAAAAGTAACCTCCAGTTATGACATGCATTAAAGTTTCCATTCTGGAAAATGCATAAACTGTGTCTCTGCTGGCTGCATTTTGGTTTTGGTTTTAAATATGACTTCTAATTGTTCCATGCATTTTTTCAAAAGCGTCCTTTACAAATGCAGCTGGTGGACCATGCTGATTGATGTCATCAACCTATTTAGATGAATGAAGAGATAACTAAAACTGTAAAGTATTTTAAGGTTTAAGAATGTATATTATGAATTTAAAAGTACTATACTCTCTAAGAATCAGGCAATTTAAGGTAAAAGTGAATCAGGTTCCACATCAACAAACAAGAAATTTCACATTGTTATTACATATACAAAATTAAGCTTGGTTTTCATTCTAATTGTCAGTAATAGAAGAAATTAAATACAAGATATGCACTGTAAAGGCCAGAAAAGGGGAGATAACCATCAAACGTGACGAAAATTACTAATATGCTATAGAAAAATATCTCCAACTACTTAAGCCACAGGACAAAAGATCCAAAGATTCTTTTTCAAAACCTACACCTTTTCTTATAGCAAAATTTAATGGTAACCGTTAGTATTATGCATTTTTTGCCATGATTCAGCCATTGCTATTTTCTAAGAGAGACTACTAGAATTAAAATGTTTAAATTGAGTTTACCTGGAGACACATTACCAGAACCAATCAAATAATAATTATAATTAAGTTCTGGATTTTAGTAATATTTCATTTTTGAGACTACAGAACTATTCAACATAGAGAACATGTGTCTAAAGGACATTAATGCCCTGATCTAGCAAACAGGAAGTAGACATATGACAGACATGAAAACAGGAGATACGGTAAAATTCACCTGCTTCAGATATCAAGTTAATCAGACAAATCTTTGTAGAAAATTGAAGACGTACACACAAGGTTAAAACTTAATACCTCTATCTTCTACATGAATAAAATGAGCAGTCTTCGAAATATAGATTTTTGTAAATTTATGTAAACCTAACAATATTTCTTTTAAGCAGTCACCTATGCAAAATTAAAGGTAGCTTATAAGTACTTTGCAGTTCCTTTAATGTAAATATTTATGCATTCAAGTACTTGCTAAATGAGTTGACATGTGTGTTTTCACCCTCTGCATGAGTAATAGGTAAACATCATTTACATTATGTAAATATGTTGTTATGGCCTGTTGTAATCTAGTCAGATGGAAATATGGCAAAATCTTAGGCATAAAAGGTAAAGTATGCAAGTAGAAACATCAAGACGACCATGTTGTACAAAAACATCAAGGAATATGGCTGTGTAAAACTAGAAGGATATTGTTCAACCTTGCTGGTTTACAAAATTTATGAAAAAAAATATAATTATTTTACCTCTGCAACATATACAAGTCTGCATACAAGATTAACTTTTTCATCTGGAAGGCCAACCATTTGAAATGAAAAGTATTTAAATTCATTAATTTTAAAAAGATAAAGTAAATTTCATATGCAGTCAAGGAACATTTGAAACAGACTGACCATCATTCATAAAGCAAATGTCTGTTGTTTCATACCTTAAAGAAATGTAATCTTATTTTAAAATGTATTTATTTGCAGTTTGAGAATAAATTTAAATTCAAATCACTGATAAAAGAATATGGGATTTTTTATCCTGTACAGGCTTAATCAGTTTAACTTTTTTTCTGAACTCAGGATTGGCCCTTTTATTTAATTAATGATACGACCGAAGCACGCTGGCATGTGAAAGGTAAACAGAAAATTATTGCATGATCATTTTTGTACTTCGTATACCTCAATAACTGAAAGAGATAGAACTGATCAAGTTGTGTGCTAAAGAGGAGCTTCTAAACAAGTTTTATTCAAACTTATGAATAATTAACAAAGCTACTTAAGTCTTATCAAACTTTTATCTTAGAACTAACCAAGTTTCATGAAAATCCATGTAGTTTTGACAAAGCTATTAGTTTGAAAAAAGCTTTAACCTGAGGTTAAACCAGGTGTAGCCAATGACGAATTCGTGAATGCTGTCTTCCTTTACGCAACTTTTGCACATGCAGACGTGACCAAAACATACTTTTTCTTATGTTAAAAAAGCATTATCCTATACCAATATTTTCCAAAATGCATTAATTTAAAAAAAAATTGCTAACATAGTTCTTAATATCCTTTCCCTGCCTTGAATATATGTGTCTTATAATATCTGTTGATAGTTTATAAGCAAATGATGACAGGTCTGCACTGTCAAGCAATAGTTCTAACTATTCTTTCTGATTTAAGTCAAGGTCATCAATGCAGAGCTTAAGCAAGTCCTAAAAACAGCCAATGTAAAACCCTAACAAATATAGTGCTGAAATAAATAACAATTTCTCTTTAAAAAAAGCTTGCATCTGTAAGTTAAGTTCTCATAACCCCAAACAAAGTAGATCATCTTCTAAAAAACAGGTGAGAGTTACTTGTTAACCTTGTAATTTTAATTTCTAATTTTTTAAAGCTTATACAAATAAACTCGATTTCTGTCAACAAGGAATGTGCAATGCCTTTTTCCGATTTTGTTGTTTTTGAAAGCACATTTATAATGTTGCTATATCTGAGATAACAAAAAATGTTTTCAAAAAACAAGTTTCTTTTCTACGCAGCAGCAAATATTTCATGTCAACTGATCAATAAATGAACCCTGATTTGTACTAGACTGACATACTGGGCTAGATACTTTAGGCAAATCAATAGTGTAAAGCCTATGTTTCCCAGCATGGCTGCACTATTCAACAGCTAAATAACATAACACATGTACGGTAGCTTTAGGACAGAAAGTATCACATTATACAATTCACAGTTAGATCTTTGACTATGAAATAAATATACCTGTGTGGGTTTATTGTATCCCATTGGCAGTTGGGATAAAGTTTAAGTCCATATCGTTGTCAAAGATCTTTACTATCATTTATTTACAACCTTTCAAGTATTCTTCTAGTCTCTATTGGAACTCTATGCCTACCTTTCAAACAGTTATTTGAAGATTTTTCTACCTGAAGAAAAAAGGTAAATTAAAATAAAAATATTAAATTGAAAAAAGACAAGTCTATATTATATTCATAATTCATTAAATTTGCCAGTTTCATAATTTAAAACTTCTTGTCTTTTACTGCACAAGGTAGACCTCTATTCACTGTTGCTTGTGGGGGTGTGTAAACAGAAATGTATCTACAGCCGCAGATAACCATACATGGCCTTCAACAAGTGACTAAGATCCATTTCTCACAACAAAGACTGCAAATTTGGTTTGATTCTGAGTAGTTTAGTAGTAGTTGCACATGTATAGGCAAGTTAACGTTTTTGCTATATAAAAAATTTTTGACGTCTAGAACAAATAAAAAGGAGCCAGCAAAATTTTTAAAAGACAAATAATCCCTAAATAGGAAAACACAGAAGGAACCATAATTATCTAATATTTATCTAATACTTACACATGTTGAACCAAATCATCCATCTAACTAATTGCGGCTAATCTACGTCTTTAATGATAATTGAAGAAAACATAATTGGCTCACTTTATAACCTGTACAATTAAACATAGCACGATGCGTTATTTTCTATCCAAAATAGAAACTTGTAACAGTAAATGCAGTTCTGTTTATTTAGAAAACCTTGACAACGTACTTTCAAGAGAAGTGATTGATGTCTTTGTGTTTTTCTGAAGATTGTCTCGGTAATTTCCCCCCACAAGACAAATAAATCAGTGGTGAAATTTTCTATTACAGTTGAAATGCCATAGGGCGTCAAAACCTTAAGTCATCCCGTGAGTTAGAACACATGGAAAAATAGTGCTTAAAATGCACAATATAGTATCATTGCAAGACCAGTTTATGAAATTGAACAAGTGAAATTATATATGACAAACAAAAAAAAAATATTTTGTTGTTAACCACTCTAATTCTAACAAAAAGTACTCAGAAGATGACATTTGCGGAATGCTAGATTTCTTGATTGACAACATTTTTGTAATGTTT
>JARWCS010365336.1:0-10471 GCA_034783895.1 Geukensia demissa | reverse complement strand
TCGAATCTCGACTTGTGGATGATTTGGTTCTAATGGAATGAAACCTTGAAAAAATGCTTGATTTTGATTGGTCAATACCATTCAAACAGAGAAGTTTTTACGTCAATAAACCAATATTAATGAAATCAGGTTACCAATTCATACGCAATCCAAAGAGTTCTTCCTTTGGAATTCAATTGTAGCACAATTTGGCTGACCAAATGAAATTATAAGTAATAAGTGTTTCACTGACAACCTTGACATAAAGTTCTTTGGACTTTATTCAGAGAGTGAGTTTTCACATCCATACATTCCTGTATTACTATAATTAACTTGAAATAGTGAGACATTGGCAATTATGTTTTATTTGCTCAAACCACAAATAATCAACTAGCAAATTTGCACAACAAAATCATTCTTAATAAGCTTTTAATTTAATCTTTGTATCAAGTTTGAAAAACCTTTTAAAACAGCGTTTACAAATGAATTTAAACGTTTCTGATAATTGATTAAAATTTTTAATGTATAAATAAAATCAAGAATTGTTCAATTCATTCCTAGAATCAGTTATATTGGCAGTCAGTGTCTGGAAAATAGTGACTTATAATCTTTAGATTTTTCTCATACACACTTAATAAATCCAAGAAATACAGATAAGAAAATGTTTGATGATTGAATACTTTCTTTTAAATAATCTAATACTTCTGTTCAGTTCTATGTAAAGTTTTTATTAACATATAGCAGACCAACTTAGTGTTGCAATGGTTAGCGTGCTCGCCTCGAGTGTGGAAGGTCGTGGGTTTGATCCCCATCCGGGTCAAACCAAGGACATTGAAAGTGGTATTTGCTGTTTTCCGCTAAGCATGCAGCATTTAGGGGTTAGAGCAAAGACTGTTCGACCCAGTGTCAGAATAATGTGTCTTGGTAAGGTGGCATGTCTTGTTGTGGACTGTTGCTTTCGAAAGCTAGCACAATGAAAATACGGCTCATTGTGTCAATCTACTACAAAGCAGGGTTCATTCATCATTATTTCTTTATATGTCCTCATCCTGAATATGCATAAAATATTGTTCCCCTGTACGGAAAGGAACATTCGATAAATATTTACACATTTGAAAATAATGCATATTAAAAATTATTTTCTGTTGCAATCAACTTGTCCAAATATATATTTATGTACTTCGCATTAAGAAAGCAGTCGTAACACTAAACTCTCTGCATTGGATAAGTTTTTTGTAAACCGTATTAAAATGATCATTAACTGAAATTTTAAAATGAGACACCTCCACTTATTCGGTAACAAGTTTCATATCATAGGTTGACCTACACGAGGTTTTAAAATATTTGAGCGTTGTTTGGCATTGGGTTGCTGATTTGATTTGTTGTTTTGATAGTTTTCTGCTCTCATTGAATGAATGCTTGCTAAAGCTAGACCGACGATGATATCAAAACACTGAGGACAAACAGTGATCGTTTTGAATTGCTTATGAATATTTGTGTGATACAAAGACCGTCTTAGAGTTAAATATACAAAATGAATTAGAACAGACGAAAAGTTTATGTTCAAAACTCTTGAATGATCTATGAGAACATAACATTGGCTGTGAATTAAAAACAAAATAAAGAAAAAATATTGAAATTTATTTTCAGCACAGTAGAATACTGCAAGGTGGTTTTTGTTGTAAAGCAAGTCAATTTTAACTATTGGTCCTTACAGTTAAAAATCATGAAAACGAAACATACAATATCTTTTAAATTGTCACTTTTAAGACTTTTTACAAAATCAATAGTCAAACATCATTATCGAATGTATCCACCACATGCATGAATGACGGCTACAACCCTTGGTCTCGTTCCACCAATAACACTTTTGATGTCTTGTTAAACTAGATGCTGCCATTTAATGCGGCTTAAAACTGAGGAAGGTTTTGAACAGGAGTTTGCCGGGCCTGCACTCAACGGCCTAAAATATCCCAGATTTGAATCCTGGCTCCTGGCTGACCAAGGAATAGACGTAACAGCTTCCAGTTGCAGATATGCAAGAATTGCCCTTGAACGATGAGACCTGGCGTTGTCATCTATATACACAGGTCTTGTGTCTTAAAGGTGGATGTCAAAATGAGGAACGAAAACTAACACAAATACGTCTTTGATATACTGATCCTCATTTAAATTGCCTCGTATCGTGATCAAATTCATCTTACAGTCCATACCATAACTGAATCTCTGCCATAGGGAACATTTGGATGAACGTTCCATGGGTATTAGCTGTGTCTTTATGTCTCCCTACCCTCATCATCTGGCCGTCGGTTATGTTGAGAGGAAATAGAATCTCGTCTAACCAATGGATCCTACGCTTTGTTTTCAAATTTCAATTACATTGTGCCAAACGTGCATGGCCAAGCTGGCTTAAGACGATTCCGTACCGTTCTTGTAAAACTACCACCACAACCCCTGTTAGGAAGCTAGTGTTGTTTGCGTACGGTACCGGTAGCAAATGACATACTTTTTTGCAGCTAATAGTGTCTTTGGGTCAATTTTTACTATCAAGAATGTAATCCGTAACAGAATGGAACATACAGATCTCGGATCTTGGATATTTCGGATTTATTAAATTAAGCTTAGCTAATAAACTAAATAACTTTATGACATTTCATAGCATATTAAATACTGTAACTACTTATTAATACGTATAATTGCCGACATTTGGTGACTCGTGAAAATTTTAGTCCGTAAATTTAAATGCCCTATACTCACGATCAGATGTTTTATTTGGTCTTCCGGATTTTTTGGAAAGTTCTTTGACGTCGTCTGTTTGTGCGTGTTTCCATACCACGCGTGATAAGGGATATGAGTGTTAGCCCATATGGCTTCCGATAGCTTTGAAGGACATTACTCTTGGATGCATGCCGATTATGTGCCATATTTATGCTTAAGACAATCGGCTCCGTGCCATCTTAACTTAAACTGGGTAAATGGTTTTAAACAACGCGTTGTACCCAAATAAAAAGCATGCTGATACTTTGTTTTGAGACATGCGTGCGACGACTGGTTCTTGTGCCCATAAAGTCGATGTTAAACGTAATAGTCTCACCGGTGGGAGCACTGTTGTTTAACTAAACACTTTTCTTGCTACATGTTTAATGAAAGAAAAAATACAATCTAAATGTTTTGTTACATATTATGGACAAGAATGAGTCGGACCACCTTAATATCTAGGGGCCTGTTCACACTACAAAAGTAAATCCGGATTAACTGAGGTAAATATGGACTTAGTCACATTGCATTCACACTAAGTTTAGTTTAATACGGATTAACAAATAATCATAATTAACTTTATCTTGATTAAACTCTAGTGTGAATGCAGAATGTGGATTAAATCTGACGTCATAAGTAGTAACGTTACTTATGGTCTACTGATTTCTAATTTTCAATTTTTATCTGGATTAAATTAAGCCAGGACCCCAACAATAAGGTGAACGCAACATTTAAATTGTATTCTGGCTGAAGTTGATCTGGATTAAGTTAATCTTGGTTAAGTTAAGCCTAGTGTGAATGGGCCTAACATAATTAGTATAGATAGGGGCTAAAACATTGCAACACATCACAAAATTTGAGAGACGAAAAGGATACAATCAACTTTAACGGAACTATTTCTGTTTTCAGTTAGAACAACTTTCAGTTAGAAATGGTGATCTTTTTTGCCAAAATCATAAAATAATAACTGTGCTATTACTGCAACTGAACAATCGTTGGCAATACTTGCCAATATAAACACTACATCAAAACTTGGATAAAAGTTGTTTTTGAAAGAAAATTATGGAAAATAGGATAACGATGAATTATACATGTAAAATGTCTGAAATCGACAGCACAAGAAAAAAAACATAGTGAAGTTATATAATATCAATGAAAATGGAAGGCCTCTGTATGGTAGTAAATTGGATATAAAAAAAGTGTTCTTATTGAACACAATCTGGTGACAAATACAAACCTATGCGACTTCAGTAGCGCTGAACGACAATAATAAGTTCCATGTAATGCGATTTCTGCTGACCTGACGTTAATAGTCCTCTAGCAGTGTGAAAAAGCTTAATTACTGTATAAAGTTTACTTTTTGTGGTTTTACATGTGTTCAGTTAATCATAGATGCACCGGTTAAATTCGAAAGATTAATTACTTTTCTAGTTAACAAATTAAACTATTAATTGAGCAGTAAGGCCAATCTAACTTTATTTTCAGTTCTTCGAATTTTTTGTGATAAAAATAAGTGCTAACATGCGCATTTTTAAAACAAAATATTGGAGCGGAATCTCAAAAAAAAAAAAAAAAATGATGGGTAAACAACAGTTTTTTCCTTCATATTTTTTAAAGCAAGCGAGCAAATAATTATTTTTATATCAAGGAGTAACAGTGAAAATTTCTAAAAAGTGAGATAAAAATGGAGCCAGTAAAGTTATTTGAAATTTTGTTCACATAATATTATAAGCGAGCGAATCCGAAGACTATTAATTAATTTGGAGTGGCCTAATTATAAGGCTATTAAACGAATGATGATGCGAATTTATCGTGCGATAACCCCTTTTTGAACGTAGAAGTTTTTAGTAACATGTTGGAAATGTATTTACGTCATCTCTAAAAGAGTTATTCCCACTTTTTACCACAATTTGCCATAACCTAGTTAAGGCCACTCCAAAAATTAAATCTAATTCGTATGCAGTTGTTTTTAATGTTTGTTTCTATGTCGATTTATCACTTAAATGTTCTACTTTGGGAAGGGTTGAACACTCACAAACATGTTTTTACCCTGCAAATACATTGTGCATATCCCAAACCAGGAACCTGTACTTTTTTATAGTTTACATAAGGAAATGTATGTCAAATTGAAGGTATCAATCAAAGCCTGGAAATCGAAAAAAACTATTTAGACCGAAATCAGAATTATTCAACCTTCTGTTCCAATGAAAAACATGGTATTTACAGCTTTATTTTTCATATAACACACTGTTTGAATGCTTCATAATAAGTCAAAGTTAAAAACAAGCATTGTTATCTATTATGTAAGTGTCAGAGGCATTATTCAGGGTATCTATCTAACAAATCGCATTTATATTTGAATACAAAAATGTTTTCCAATTAACCAAGTCGAATGGGTGGCTTGAATTATTATATAACAATATTTAAACTAGTCAAATATTTTCCATGAAAACATGGTTGTCGTTTGCCGATATTAATTCAACTACAAATGTGTTCTTATTCAACCTTCAAGAAGTAAAACAGGAGATGTCCAGTTAGATCTTTTTCACCGAAATATTTAGTGTGGCGGAGGATTATTTGTGCAAATTTATCTTCCGGTAGGTTTGAAGAAACCAGAGTCAGGAATGTTGTCTGGAAATCGCAAGTCGGGTTACCTCCCTCTTCTAAGGCCTTTCTGCTTTTTAGTTCCTTATGATGTTTTTATAGCAAATGTTCTTATAAAATTGATTTTCCGAATAGAAAAGAATAAACCTGCTAAATCAGGATTACATTTAAAACCATGGTGATTTTTATATTCGGAGTTGTTGAACAGCTAGCAGTCATATGAAGCACAAAATCCAAGATGGTGCATCTTAGAGAATGTGCTACTGTCAACGAAATTCACTCGAATTTTGTAAAAAGCAAAACATTTTGTAAGCCATACAATTTCTTGAACAATAGCAAAATGTGATAGATTTGTTGCGCACATGATAAAAACCGTGAAAGGCAGTAAGACCTTTGTACTTTTACACTATTTCTAGTACTAAAGTTTATGAAAAGAACTTTATAAAATTATTGGAAAAGTTAGCATCTGTAATTCTAGTTTTGTTTCTATATGAAACTGTTCAAAGAAAAACCCTTGCTTAGCAAAATTTAAGCAGTGAATAGTATGAACACTTGCACCGTGATTACATTTCATAATGCCTGTTATTTACTCTCAGTAAACAAGTAAGATAGATTTTTAGTGGTAACCCGACTTGTGAATAGATTCTGAATTAGTCAAACAATAGTTTTCCATGTTTTATGATCATTTATAGCTCGACGGAAATGAATTAGATATGAATGTTATTTGTTTATATACACCTTTGTATGTTCCCGTTAGTATAACTAAATCTCTTAATTAATCCTTGGAGATATTGTTTAATACATACTAAATTCGTCATCACTGCGTGATATATCTAGCAAAGAATTTGGTTCGTTGAGTGTAATAGAAACTAATTGTAAAATTAATACAGCACTAGCTTTAAAAATTAAGGAGACCACGCAACATCTTACCAAGCAGATATCAAAAGTATAATTCTAAAGGTCTCACACTGCCTTCAATAAGAGTTGTTTGATTCTCATTCCTTTTCAAAGGCTCTGTATCGCCCCTATTTTAACAAACTGTTAATGTTATATTGCAGGCGAAATAATCAAATGTTAATAAATCTGTCAATGAAAATTAAATAATAAACATGACACGAAGCTAAACTAAAGGCCACGAATTCTGGCGTTGAACATGCACATTCATGTGAAATAAAATTCGTTTGATGCAACTTTATCTCGTGGCAAAAAAGTAAAACCTGTGTAACAGTGTAAATAGATAAGCAGTGTAAAAACTGATACAGAATCAGTTGAGGATGGAAGTTAACTGGCAAATGAAATTTCAGACTGCATAATAATTCGTACTTTTAAAAGAAAAGGTATTCAAACACCATGAGCAATGACTTAGGGCAGTTGCATGCAACATGCGGAAGGGTAAAACTAGTTCAGATAGATTCAAATTTACGTTTACAAATGTTGCGAAGATATGATGATTTGTTTATGCTTTTTACATAATTCAAGGAGTAACCAACCTTTCATATGTAGCATAAATACAAAAAACCAAAAGAAATCCGAGATTAAAACACAGTACTAACTGTACTCCAAACCCCACAAATCAAAATAAGAAAATCTAGCGACAATCTAGCAAACTATTTCAAAGACTCTCCGTCATATTAGGAGATTAACAATTTAAACAAACATCATAAATTTCTGGAAAACAGTTTGCGACAAATTTCATGTCAGACAAATCCGACAACTGGAATGTTAAAGACCCACTGTAAAAATAATACCGGATAGCGAATAACTTAATCGAAATTGACCAAAAGAATAGTTTTATCAAAATCAAAAGCAAGTATAGAGGGATGCGTCGCAGTAAATATTTTCAGTATACTGAAATAAAGCTCAACAGACTTTATCTGATGAATATTTAATTAAGCTTTATCATTCCGACATTTTATAAATAAGAAATGACCATCAAGATTTAGTCCTGTGTTGTCAAAATTCATGATGTCCCACATGATGTTATGAAATGCCAAATTAGGGAAGTAATTTACATAAATAATGTCCAAGAAAACCAAATAAAAAACTCTGGAGCAAAGGCTTGACAGTTTTGTAACCCACCCTTATCCCCCGAATATTAAAATAAACCTAATCTGTATATGTTATCGGGATTTTGACAGCTAGATATCGTAAAATATTATCACGTGAGCAGAATATAATTCTTTGCGGCGTGTAAGCATAGCAAACGAGCCAAGTAATTGATATTCTGGCGAGCAGGGATGATATTTTAGAATATCTTATAATTCCAATAACCAATTTATCAACGTTCAGTTTTAATAAAATGTTTAAATTATCAAGTTTTTATTCAAATTCTCCTAACTATGTGCATGAAATGATGTGCAAGTCTTGATATATTAATCCACGGATACTACACGGCACCAAGATTTCGTTTTTATCAATCGGTTATGCATCAAAAAGACCTTTTTAGTAAAAAACACTACATTTTATATAGATAGAAAAGAAAAGCTTGTCATCAAACAAAAAATCCGCAAAATAGTAATCCATGACGTCACAGGTAAATCGTCAACGTTATTAAAGTAAAAAACGCCAGCTGGATGGCGGAAACGTAGGATTACTTGGTTACCGCTTAAGTTTGCAATACAATTTCATAAAATATTGGTAGGTGACATTTCTTTATGTTGGTTTTGTTGTTCAAACTTTTTTTGGCATAATCGTCCCAGGAATTTAAAAAAAAAGAACCAGCAGAATAAATCAGGATGTCGGAAAGACGTAATTTTCAAAAGAACTTTTCATGTCTTTCTCAACATTTACAAAAACAAGTCTTTTGTTAAATGAAAGATCATGAACATCTTTACTGAAAAATGGCAATTAAAATCTTGAGCACCTGACCCTATTCTTGTTTTGTATAGAACCGCTACATAATCCGAGAAATATGTTCGTTCCTAAATTCATTTTTCTACTTATCCATTTGTATGATCGAAGAGGCTGATTGAGGTAAATGGTGACAAGTTGGTTTTAGATCTGTGATTGTGTTTTCAAACTAGCTAGTCATTTTTATATTCCTCACCTCTGCTTGATACAGCACACTCAAAAGTCACTTGAATGTCCAGATATAAAATAAGAGATGTGGCATTATTGTCCATGTGACAGCCATCCACTTAATGAGACGAATTCCGGTTCAAACTCATATTAGGTGAAATTAGATTTCCCCTCCAAAAAAGAAACCTAAACAAATTATTGACCACGTAATTGGAAGATAAATGTCAACATGATAACTGCATACAGATCCGTATAAATCATCATTTTGATATTTATCTCGACTTAACTTATGTCTACATGTTATACAATTAGACCAAACATTAATTAACTATAGATGAATAAAATATTGTGTTAGTCAATTTGAAATTCTTGTGTACCAACCAAAATGATCTACAAGATTCACGAGTTATATACTTTAAAACAAGGATTCAATATGGAATCATTTTTTATTTTGAAAGTAAAACTATCTGAAGACTATTTATAATTACATTTAAAATGGGGACATTGAAGTGACAGATGTCATAACTTTTATATTTTAATATAAATGATCAGTGCATTTTTATGGAAGATTTCTAGAATTAGAATAATAGACAATATGGCTACTGTCTTTTTGAAAGAAAGAGGTAGGAACTACTCAACCTTCCCAACCACCCGAGTTTAACCCGTTTTTGACTTGGTCTTCATTGTTCCTAGTTGTAGGTTTGTTTTAGTATTATATGCACATATGTCATGATTCTTCTTGTTCTTATTCTCGAGATTACCGTGTTTTGTAATGGAGTTCGTGGATTCCTAGCATTTGTTCCTTTTGTTTCCGTTTTATCTTTTAGTTTGTTTCAAATTTCTTTTGTCTCTTTGGATAATGCACTTTTGATCTCTCACATGGGTAATATACACTGAACTTATTTATCTCTTTTTGTCTTTTTACATTTGGTTTTCTTTTGTGTACTCTAAAACTATTTTTCGAATTTTATACGAAATAAATGCTTTATGCTGTATTACCAAGGGTGAATTAATATAATTGCCGAATTTGATAACTAAAGCATTTGGATTATGAGTCGTAAATGATATTATATTTTTCCTTAGAGAATTTGGAACACAATAAACTGTATCATTGCATCATTTAGACAGCATTTATCAGAATATTGTTATGTAACTATCGAATAAAGTATCCGCATAGGACTTTTGGTTTGATTTCATATTAAGAGAAAATACCATTAAGTCTGTAGTTATGCTAGCAAATATGGTAATTTGCTACTACAAGACTTTGTGTACCTACCTATGTATACCATGTAATACTTACTATAGAATTAGGAGATGTGATGTGATTGTCTACGAGACAGATAAAGTTCAAACGTCTACAGATTACCTGAGGCCTCTATCAACGAATGTTACCCCCTCCCCATTCTAAACTCACAAAAACGCAATATGACAATAATCATTCAATTAAAATACCAATGTAATGAGTTACACTTTCATACCTCAACGTTCACCTATAAATTGACAGCAAGAGCAGGTTAGGAACAAAACTGTACGACAAGAGAGATGACTTTGATGATTTTCCGATAGTGAATTACCGTTCATGTCTTGGATCATTCCAGTCCAACCGGAATACGGAATGTGTATTTCTCAGTTGATACGCCTCTCCAGGGCGTGTACTTCCTATCAGGATTTTATTAGTAGGGGGTTGCTGCTGACCAAAAAGCTACTGAACCAAGGGTTTCTCAAGGGAGGAGTATAATCAATACTCTGGAAATTTTTCAGTCGCCATCATGTTTTGGTGGACCGGTACTAAATAACCATTTCACAAATTACAATGAAAATCTTCCCACTGTCGTGACAACAAATCCGTTCCTATACCGTTTGTGACAAACATCGATTGCGACAATACATCGGCTTATTAAAAATTTCCATATTTATTCAACATTGGTAATTTTGTATTTTGAAACCACTGGGGTGATATCTCTGCTGGTGGATCATGTCCCCGAGGATATTCACCAGACCAGTTGTCAGACTTGTCTGTCATGAAACCTAAATAATTAACAGAAATAGCTGGAATTGTTAAAATTCTAAAGCACTGAAAATATGGAGAGCCTCGAAAAGCATTGCATTTTTT
>JARWCS010365335.1:0-18360 GCA_034783895.1 Geukensia demissa | reverse complement strand
TGTGAACTAAAAGCAGTCTTTGTTGATATCAAAACCTTTAAACTAACAACACCATAGGCTCTTCTAGGGCTTTGATTTTTATAATTTAATTGTTTTCCACATATTTTACGAAATTAAATTAAATAAACAAGACATCACCCTCACAGAATTTTGTCCTGTAGAGATGAACAATAGGGCACTTTACATTATCTTACATTATCTTACCTTGTTCTTTCAGTGAAATATTAGTTTTCAGCCTCATTGTAGCATGTAGTTCCAACAAAGGGCAGTAACTCTAAATGATCGAATAATGAATTGACAGAATATGGTGGTCAAAATGTTTAAATTCATTTTCTCCATGAAGATATAAATAGAGAATCTTACATTATTAGCCATTGATCATCATATTAAACCTTTTTTAACCTTATTGAGAAATTTTAAATTTTAATAATTATGGCTTTAGAACTTAGATTTTGTTTTTGATTGAATTCCAATTGTAACATTCGAAAGCATACAAACTGAGTTCCATAAATTGTCCCAAATTAATAGTGCCAGAGTGAATTACTTTTTGTTTGCATTTCTTAAAGAAATCGGTATTTAAATGACAATTGATTTGTTACATGCATATATTACATTACTAGAATTCACTTAAGGAACAGGTTAATAACTCAGGCTTATGATATTTTTCTTACAGGGAAAGTATATAAGAAGGTTGAAAGCAATCCAAGCTACGCAAGAATCTTCAGAGTTTTTCAAGAACCATGAGGTTTGTGTTTCAGACAGATCAGTACATATGCTTTCACAGTGTACATTATATACTCAGACTGTGGACATATTCTATTGATCATGTGCTGAGATATACACATAAAATACTGACCTCAAACTGTGGGAATAAATATGGAAGATATCAGTCGTTTCTGTGTTCCAATTTTGATAAAGTCATTCTACCAAAATTTGTATTGAACTGTTAAAACTACATTATTTATGAATAATAATTTAATAAATTACTTAATATATTCCATACAAAACTTTTTCAACAGCAGCAAAAAATAAAATGACAATTAAGATATTTCTGGTAAATTTTACTATTTTAATAAAGCTATGAAAAAACCCAAATTAAATGATGAAATCATAAGTTTTAGTATGAAATAGTTTTGAAAACCCATGAAATGTTATAATTATATTTAGCTTTTGAATATTTCTTATAATTGTATGTAAGATGTGGATCATGTCTTTCAGACATATATTCCATATTCTTTCTTTTAAATATAAAGTCACAAACCATGTAAAAGTCATTTACACTGGACATGGAAATAAATATAACTTTCACTTAAAGCCATCAAAAATTAATATAAAATAAAACCTGCATACAGCCACAGAAATAGATAAAAACTATTGAATGTACAGTTGATTTTTTATTTAACTGCAAATTGTTTAACATGAAATAGTTAATAATTCATTTCATAGTAAACAGTTGTGATTTACATATACCATTTTCTGATTGAAACTAGCACACATATATACACACAACAACAAAAATTTATTAAGTTTAATTCTGTCACGTTGAAATGTTATTTGTAACTACAGGAACCTTTAAATTTTTTTAGATGCTAAATTGGACAATTTTCTATTTTTACAGCTTATCGGAAGTTCTCTGTTGTTTGTTCATGACAAGTCAAACAATGCAAATGTATGGATGATAGACTTTGGTAAAACTGAACCAATACCATCCAATATTACCATAGATCATCGATCACCATGGGTAGAAGGCAATCATGAAGATGGATACCTACATGGACTCGACAATATATTACTAATTTTAAAGGAATTAGATACCTCATCAGATTCAGATTAATGGCTGCAATATTTATTGTTATTCACTTGTTAAACCACTGTACATGTTCCATATCCATTTATTGTATATTCATTATAGTGTGTATATATATGAACAACTACTCTGTAGACTTACAGCTTAGATAATGGCAGGAACCCTTACAACTTAACAAGCAGTTGAAGATAGTATGTGATAAATGTGTTATTTACTTACATTATTGAATTAGAACTAGTGAGGTCAATAATGTTAATTTTTTAATAGTACCATAAGTGTTATGTTTATTATCAGAAAATGTGGGAGGTTCTGTTTTAGCATACATAGCATCCACACACAGCACTTGAAAATGGATTTTCGGCCAATGCATTTCTAATGGAATGAAACATAGGATTTTTTAGGGGTAACCACATTTTGAAAGGGTATTTCCTGAGTATATATTTATATCAAACAACTCTAATACAAAATATGCTTTACATTTGCATTTTATATACAAAAAAATACTTAAAAGCAGTGCTTCTAAAAATTAAGCATTTATATGTCTTCCATTATGATAAAACTGCCCATGTAACAGCTTTCCAGCTAGTCATAAATAAGGAATTTACATTGCAATTCATGGAATAGTTACTAGAAGTACTCACACATAAGTACGGTTTTGGAGCTGAAAACCTTTCTCTAGAAGGGGTTTGACTTTTCTCCTGAAACAGTTTGTACTACAAGAACATGTGATCATAGGCACTTGTTTTATACTATTGGTTGACTTTCAGGTAAAAATTTTTTTCAAATTAAATAATTTTGTCGGATAAATGTAAATATTTTATACTGATAACAGGGTGAGTTGCCAAAAAAGTTAGTTCTTCTCTTTATTGATCAGTTCCTTACCCACTTGCAGGTTGGTCAATCACAATAATCTTTATTCTCAAGCTAAAAACTAATCCAAAACTTATACAAGGATGAACTTATATGTGAGTATTTATGGTAACATTGAATGCTTTAAATGGTTTTCTTTTAAAATCTGCCATATGTAAGGTGCTTTTGTAAAATTTGTGGATACTTTTTTTTGTTGACAATATTTGGCAGCTTCTTACATGTATATATCATTATTTATTAAATGTATGTATCAAACCAAGTCAATTTCTCCTCCTCTGTCATACTTCAACTATTGGCTTCCTAGTCTTCAGATAATAAGATTTTTGTTATTATTGGTCATACTATTATGTATATGGTCTTTCTGAAATTTCTCTTTATTTGCCTTATCTTAGCATTTATTTTATATTCAATACAACAATTATAAGCAATTTTAATTCCAAAGAGGGTAATTTTATTGGGTGCTTTTTACAGTTAAATCCCTGATAGATCCCCCTGAAATAAGTTTGATGCTTAGGTTTTGATAGTTCAAACTTTCAACTTTATTTAGAATGTTTGGTTATTTTACTGCCAATATTCACTAGGTAAAAAGTGTATTTTTGATTCCAGACATCACAAATGATAACTAATGGTAATCTTCAATGCTATTATATGAAGTGGAGAATGAAGACAATGAGGTCTTGTTCACACTACAAAAGTTAAATTGCAAGTTACTTTGCATTCACACTAGGTTTTATTTAATCCAGATTAACTTTATCTGAGTTAATTTAATCTGGATCAGGTTAATCCAGATCAAACTGTAGTGAACGCAAATGTGGATTAAATCTGATGTCACACTTGTAACATTGCTTGTAGTATTTTGATTTCTGTGTTTTAATTTTAATCCGCATTCAGTTAAGTCACAACCCCAACATTAGTGTGAACGCAACAGGTTACCTGTAAACTGGCTTAAGTTGATCCTGATTAAGTTAAGCCTGATTGAACAGGCCATAAGTCTCCTAGAAGTTTTCTTCAAATTTCACAGAAATATACAGTTGAAATCCTTTTTTAGCTTGGCAGTAGAAGCTTTTTAAATTTATTCATGGACATTGCATTTAATTTAAACAAAATAGATCTGATTTACTTAAGGTTAACAGTAAAAATTATCAGTATTAGTAAGTAAACATATTAACATGGAAATCTGTAGATTTTAAACACTACTGAGATATGGCACAATCTCTTGACTTTTGATCCATATCTTTCTTTCATGTTTGAATTCATTGTAGACAAAATTTCAGTTATTGTTTGTTTTGATAAAGAATTTATTAGTATCGTTTATGTTTTTCTTGATAAAACTGTGTGCTCTGTGTCTTGCCAGTAAATCATGTTGTCATCTCCTATGATACACAAGAGAGCAATTGACTTTGTTCACCAATTTTCTTATTTGCAGAATTTGTCACTTTAAAATATTACATTAATTCATTTAAAAAAAAAGTCCTTGTAAACAGTGTGCATATATAGAGAAGATGTTGTTTGAATGATATAATGATATTTTTAGAAACAGGCAGGATTAAGCTGATGAATTCTCATTTAACTTACATACAGGTCATTATAGGATCTGGATATATTTGCCAATCCAGGTCATCAAAATTATATGTACCAAACTTCTTTATACTCCTTAGGGCTCATTTATACTTCATCACGTGATTGTCGCGCGACTACCGCACGATGTCGTGTGATTTTACCTGAGATTAAAAGTTTAAACTAACTACAACAAGTATAAACACCCAGCGATTTTCGCGCGACGCCGCACGACATCTCGCGACTGTCGCGCGACGATCGCTTTGGAAGTATAAATGAGCCCTTATACGGTAATATCATAGTTTGTCATGAGCATAAAAAAATTTACATTTTATAGCCTGACAAAAGTCACTACATACCGCTATTTCCCCAGATAATTTAATTATATCATTATTACTATTTATTATTATCTTAATTACTTGTATTCTGCCATTACTAGGTACACTTACATGTATAATTTTAAAAGTAGATTTCAATATATCTCAGGCACTTGTATACATTTTCATGTGTGTTTTGTCCACTTAAAGCCAAAATAATTGCTATTGAAATGGTGCAATCTGTTGTTATTTCATACCAGATGAAGTTCATGATGATTCCACTGTTGTTTTTTTTTGTTAAATTTTTATATTGTTATTGTATGTGCCTGTTAATTTGGTTGACAGCCATGTCTGTCCATTATTTCTTACACTTGGTTTACTTATATATGAACTTAAATTGACCAGGCAGTAAAGACAATTTAAATATTCTTCTAAAATAAAGATCATTCCCATGTAAAATTGATTCCGGAAATGTTTAAATTCTTCCTTTATACATTTATGTACATATTTGTATGCAGTTATATATATTGTGAATAAGATCTGTGAAGTATTTTGGATCTGAACTCATTGATATACATATATTCCAATTTAGAGCTGGTATATTGGTTACATTGATTTACATACAGACAAATAAGGTAAATTGAACACACAAGAAACTGCCTAATGTTAAGCAAGGCTCGAACACATTCGAAGAATGATAAATTGACCAAGTAGAGATTTGAGGTTCCCATGGTGTTCAGGTTTTGACATATACTTCAATAAAAAGGTGGTATATTGTCAGATTTTGTTGCCTTGGTTTCATTACTACTTAAATAATGGTGGCCTTATCTCTGTACCTTTTTGTTACTGGTTATACATTTATTATCTTTAGTATAAAGACAACATTAAAAAATGTACCATATTTTTCTGATTAAGCATTAGCATTTTCAATTATAAATTTTTTGTTTCAAGAAGAATTCAAAGATACCAAAGGAGCAGATAGAAATTGTTAAATCAGAAGACAGACAAGGCTCATCATGTTTTTATGCTCAGATTTTTTCCAGCAGCCAAATGAGGTTTTCTTACCTTAAACAATGGAACTCAGCATTTTGCAAAATATGCTAAATTTTTTTTTTAAATTGTTCATCAAAAAATTAAAATTGAAACTTTCTAAATTTTAATTTTATAAGTATTTGCAAATTTAGGAAACATTTCTTTTCTTGGTAGTGTTCTTGGCTGTTAATTTATGAGTCCTCCTGGGTATTGGTCTTTCATTGATGGACTTGTTCTGATACAAGTTTAATGACAAGACATTGTCTGAAGTAATCCATCCTTATTTATATTGCACTATATTTTCCTATAACTTACATCTATAAACTTATTATATAAACATGTATAAATTTATATTTTTCTTGTATTATTGTATATTTTGTATATTTCTACAAATGTTGTATATTTTGTGAAAGTGTTTCTATATTAAATTCTGAAAATTCAAAAGATCAAGTGTTTTCTTATTAGTAATCAGGCTACATGTATTTCATTGCTAAATGTTACCTGCCTTGGGAAATCCTTTAGGTAATGATCTTCTTGGCCTGGGTGGCCAAGTCTCAGTATAGGTAGTTGATTTAAACTTACAAATCACTATAGCCTATCACCTATATGGCATGAGTTTGTGCTGAGTTTGTACTATACAAAAAAGGTTGAGTTTGCAAGTGATAAGGTTTGTCAGTAACATGCCAAACGTCTGTGTTTCTGGGCATTCCGGCTTCCTCCACCAGTAAAACTGACCGCCTCAATATGACCAAAATATTGTTGAAAGTGGCCTTAAACCCCAATTAAACAAACAAACAAAGGGAAGGACATTAAGGAAGGTTTGGTTTATTTGCAATTTTACATTTTTGTCATGATATTGGTCTATATATTTTCCATCAAAATTATTCATGTAAAACAAATTCTTATAAAAAGCATTCATCATTTACACAGCTGAAAGTTATATCTTTCATCTCTTAGGTCTTACTTTCAACTGTTGAAGTGATTTGATTCATTTGAATGCTTTTTATAAGAATTTGTTTCACCTGAATAATTTTGGTGGAGGATCATGACAAAAATATAAAATACATTGTAAATACAATTCTGAAAGAAATCTACATAGAGTTCATTATAAAAATGTAATTGTAAAAGAAAAAGGAAAAGCAGTTTAAATTTTAAAATTGATTTTAAATTTAACAAACTGCTTTTCCTCTTTCTTTCACAATTACAATTTTACAATGGAGTCTAGGTGGGTTTCTTTCAGAATTGTATTCAATGACCCCTACGGCCAACCAAGATGGCCACCTCAGTCAACTTATTTGAAAATAGGACCTATGGGAATTTCATTAAAATCTTCTGTCTGGAATTATGTGCTCAGTTGGAACCAAATTTTGGTGGAATGGTCCAGGTGAGTCTCTCTGATGGTCCCACCTACAAATAAAGATGGCCAACTAACCCAAGCAGTTTATTTAAGGACTATATGGGATTTTCATTAACAATTTTCTTGTCTAAAACGACTTGATATATTATTAGAACTAAAGTTAAATAAAATTGTTTCAATGTCTTTTTTGTCTTGGCAACTGTACATGTATACCAGGTTATTGGTTATTGGCTCACATTACCTCAAAGGTCATTTGAGATATTGCCATCATTTGGCATCTGTACACAATTCACATTTTAATCTTCTCTGAAACCACTGGACCAATATGATCCAAACTTTGGTGGAATACATAATTCTGAATATACTAGCAATGTGTTTCGTTTGGAGATGAAAACATCTCAGATTCTCGGGTTTTTACCATTCCATATCAAAGTATATTATTTTCTCAATTTATTTAGATATTGTCATAAGAATATTAATAAAACTCAAACTTTATATTCTAAATAGCTAAGCCAATTATGTAGTGGTCCTTAGGCGAGTACACTTCAGAATTGTGTAGCCAATCAAAATGGCTGCCACAGCCGAACTGAGTATAACATAGGATACTACGGGAAATTCATTAAAAAAACCTCATCTGGAACTACTTGCTCAATTTTATCAAAGTTTGGTGAAATGGTCATTAGATGGGTCCCTTTCAGAATTGTATCTAGTGGCCCTTAGGTCATTTTCTATGTGTAAGTCTATGTATGAAGTAGAACTTTCTGTTTCTGCAATATCTTTGATTTCAAGTTCAATTGCCATTTTTTTCTCTTCGGTAGTCTCTGTATGAATTAAGCTTCATAAAAATAAACGAATAAATCTTCGAGAAGAGGTGCACAGTTTTTCCCCATCGGAATGCCGACAGTCGGTTGATTCACACGCTCGCCAATTAAAACATTACAAAAATGTTGTCAGTCAAGAAATTAAGCATTAGATGCAAATGCAATCTTTAGGGTACTTTTTTGGAATCAGAGACGTTAATTAATAACAAAGTAAGGCTTGTTCCTCTCTAGCATCAAATATTTATACCTGCATTTGTATTTTTTTTTAACAAAAGAAAGGTGAACCAAAACTTTTATTTTTTCCATAATTTTTGATTAATGCAGGGTGAAGAAATCAAATTTTTGATGCTACTGCAAGAGGAAATGGACCTTGCTTTGAGACATTTTTACATATCTTTGGAGTTTTTCAGAATTCAAACACTGGTTAAAAGACAATTTATTAACCATTTAATATAGACAAATAGACATAGTCCTTTTGCTTGAAAATATTATTGCATGCTAACACAAAAATAATGAAATTCCTTTTATTTCAGCTCGAAATATTCCGCTTCATTTGTTAAATAAACAAACTATTGTTACATAACGGTAACAGTAAGCATATATAAAATACAAGATTACCAAAGTTAAATAAATATGGTGAATTTTAGTATGCTATATGCCCATTTCAAGGAGTTATCTATCATCAGTTGCATTAGAACCAAAACAAAGGAAGTCCGAGATCCAAACTTATAGTGAAAGAAGTACTCAAATCCAATCAAATCGAAATAGGAAGCCTAATCGGACGGTAGGGACATCTGATTGCAATGCTTTTCGAAGCATTTCCGTATTTTCGGAAATTTAGAAATTTAAAAAATGCAGGAAATTTTGTAAAACATTTATGAATGAGAAATTTCAGAAAAATTTAATTTCAGACAAGTCTTACAACTGAGCTGGTGAATACCCTCGGGGACCTCTGGTAAACTAACAGAGGCATCGACCCAATGTTTTCAAAATACAGGATTACAAGTCCAACATGGGCGTAGGAGCCGGAGGCATGGGGGCAATTGCCCCCTAACTTTTGAAAGTCGGGGGAGGGGGCAAATCTATGTTTTGCCCCCCACTTATTGTCAAGTACATGTATACATCAATCACAACTTCATTTTATCAGCTTACAGAAACAAAAATTATTTCAGATATTTATACCACTATTCTTATAGTTACAGAACAGTGACAGTGACTATGTACCCCTTTAATTTGCTTGTCACATTTCAAAGGTTTGCCGCCCCCCAAATTCAAAATCAGTCCTAAGCCTATGCAATCCTTCTACTTGAAGAAAATGTGTGTCTATTCATTTTATACCTAATGATTATCCGTATGAGAGAAAAACTTGTTTAACTTCTCACCCTGTTCGTGTATTATACTTGTTTTGTCGGCTCTGGTTTCAATCATCCGAATAACCTGCGTGAGATCACAACTGGCGGCAGAAAGAACCATTTTCACTGAACATTTTTAAAAATATCACGTCTTTAGCCCTTATTGTTAAAAGATGTTGGAAAGTTCTGAAATGTCTCCTTAATATATACCCATATCTTTCCTTCTGTATACCAGACAGTTTTTATTTTTTTTTAGAACATTGCTTTATTCCAAATAAAACTGAAAAACCAGCTAGGATGAGAAATACCGCCTTAGTGAAACTGAATGTTCGAAAACTACGTTTATGGCCGGAGTCGTTGCTCAAATGTCTTTAATGTGTAAATCTTTTAAATGATTATCATTTAATTCTAATATTGAAAAATGGTGCAATTCTATTAGGCAGTGCCATCCCAGACAACGAAAAGGTTAACACACCGATAAACCAATGTGGATGACGTCATGAGACTAAATATGCCTTCAATCACGGGAGTTAAATTTTAGCGTCATTTTCAATTATTTAACTAATAAACTGGAATTTTAAGTATTAAATGCTATTTTTACGGTTTTAATGTGTAAACTCAGCCTTCCACTTACAAACTTTACATTCGGACTTTATTCAGTTTGTGTGTGAGTCGACTAAGTGAAATCCTTTATTACTATAGTATTCTTTGAGTTTTATGCTTTTAATTTTGTATTAAGATTATAAGTAAAAATCATATCAGTTATTTAAATTGCGTGGTGGTCACATTGGTACTAATGTCATTTTTTGTGTTTATCTGAGATTACCATTACTGGTATCACTATATTACGTGTTATAGTTGATGCAGATCAAGATGGGCACTAGCAGAATTACGATTATTATGGACTAAAAAATTACCGAAAAAGAGTTTTGATTTTCCTCGTAAATCAGTTTTTTTTTCCACCGAGTTAAGACATAGATAATACAACGGTCTCGCAAACTATGCAAATGGTAAACCAATATCCGTCACCAATAGCATCGCAACCCCTGAAGGAACTGACAGTTAAACTTTTTACATTCACCTTTACACAAATCATTTGAGATGAAACTTGTTATCTTTTTAGACACTTCCTTTTCAGTTTTCCGGGGTAGCGTTATATGACAAATTAATGGCACTATCCTAACAACGGGGAATGAAATTTTGAAAAGTCGGTGTGGACTTCTTACATTTATGAAACCTAAACGACCAATTTGACGGAAACGTTTAAAGGGTACCCTTCATTGATCTTGATAACAAATGATTGATTTAATTTGCAAATGTATAAGGTAATGATAAAAAGACAAGTTCACTGCAGGTTCAGTGCAGTGGTAAATATGATCTCCATGATTCTGGCCTACGTTTTAATCCTGTCTTCGAAAGCATCAGAGGTAATGAACTTTCATTTTTATGCATAACAGTTCTCACAAAGGAGTTGGACAAAAAAAAGAACTTAACATAATTCTGCAAATCATAACATTAATTATATGGATTTATAGATCTTCAAACACATGTTATATTTTTTGTAATAACATTTGTCTAAATGGAGCCCGGGTGCAAGCTCCGCTAACTTTTACAGAAATAAAAAAAAATCGCGACTATTTTTCCACCAAGCCGGATTAAAAATATGATTATATTTCGGTTCTAATGCTACTGATGAAGAACTTGCCCCACAGAAATCTGAACTAAAGGCGATATCTTAACGAGAAATTATGAAGTAAACAATCCGAAAAGATGTGGATTATTTCTTTCTGGCATATATTCCATATTTTTTCTTTGAAATATTGCAATATATTTCACTGTCATTTTCATACCTAATCATATATTCTTGAGCTGAAAAATGCTACCTATTCCAGTGGCAAGTACCTATCTCATGATATATAGGAAGTGCCCCACCCCTGAGATAGATGATTGCTGCTGACAAGAAAGCTGCTCAACCAAGGATTTCTGGTAGATCCCAAGTCAGCACCGGAAATTTTTCGGTTGCAATCTAACTTGATTATCCAAGGAATTGCGCATCTTGCCGGATCGATTAAATCTGAAATGAGTTAGTGAAGTTCTCGAGTATTTATGATGTCTATTTACTACTAGAACATTTACTACAGTGATTCTGAGGAATAATGAATTTTCTAAATCTTGTATGTCTCCGCCAATTTTTGTTTTTACAGATCGTGTAAACGTCTTACTTTATAATTTTGTTTATAGAAACTAGTTTGTTCTTGTTGAAAACAGCACATTGAGACCATTTTACTGTTCTTAGCCTTCTATATGATGTTTTTATATGGAGAAATATTTAAAATTATCGTTGTCGCCAATGATATATTTATTGAAAATGGTACCAATTAAACTTAATTAAGATAGGTTGTACCTTCTTTTCGTTTGTTAAATATACCCTTAGTATACCTAGTTTCTGGTTCATTTACGGACCTGTGTTGGCGACGCTCGTGGTTTTTTTTATTTTTCATTTTTTAATGTCGCCAATTCATTGTTAACTTCCAATACCGTAAGTAAGAGCTTCTAAAAACCAGCAAAAAAAGTTGATACCGCAAGCTTTAAAGTGTGAAATAATAACTAAGGCTTCATAGAATAATAAAACAAAACATAGTTGTTCAGTCTTGTCATTTTAAAATTGATGTACAGTGCAGAAATGACAATCTGCATGTGGGGATATATAAGGATTTAACCTCCGCGATCGTATTTTTTATTCTAAAAGCCTGCCGTAATTGTAAATCTTCCATAAACAACCATTCTATACTGAAAAAAGACTATATTTAATTCATTAACGTTGTTGTAATATATATTTTAAAGTCTTAAGGTTCCATAAACGTAAAATTTTTTTAACCTCCGCGATTCATAACTTCCGATACTTCCCCTTTCGTAATTCCGGGACTAACTATAATTCGGATCCGGTTTATTTTTTCCGTATTATCCAGTGACATGTTATAAGTTGTATAGCGGTAAAATTCAATTTTACGAATTTTGATGAGCATTGACCCAAAACAGAAAAAGGTAAGCATCCAAACATTAAATGTACTTGAGTATTTGCAATAAACAAAAATGAAAACACTGAATATGATGAACAAATGGTCATATTTACATAGGTATACCTTTTCTTCGATAACATACAACCCGTTGCACTGACTGTTTTAAATTATTATATAGTAATTGTTGTTATCTAATTTGGTCTCGGAAGTTACTGATTTTTCTATTTTTTTAGATGTCAACAGAAGATGTGTAAAATTAAGATGACCATACAAATTTCTGTTGATTTTTTTGTTTATTTAGTCAATAAAAATAATGTGTTATCATTAAATAATTAAATAAGTGTTGATGACAGGTTATTTACTGGCCATGTAGGTATCGGAAGTTAATGACCTAGCCATGATAAAAAGATCATACATGCTTATAAAAAGGGATATAAAATATAATTAGATATTTTCTTTTTAAAGTTTAAAGATAGAATGATAAATGTTTAGTAGGTTAAAGCACATAAAATACAAATTAGAAACAATTTGATGTTTGGTCTCGGAAGTTCTAAATGCCCTTTTACATCATTTGAAACAATTTGTTTTGTCTCTTTGACTCTTCTATGTGTCTGTTTGTCTGTTCTGTCTGTCTGTCTGTCTGTGTGATTGTCTGTCTGTCGTCTACCATTCCCTGTATGTCTGTCCGTCTGTCTGTCATGTTTGATGTCCTTCTGATTGCTAATGTATCTGTAAGTCATTATTCTGTTCTTATTTTTCCATATATCTGTCAGAAAAGTATCATGTCATTGTTTGAAGTATTTGGACAACGTCAGAGAATATTGATGGAACATTCATCGTATTAAGAGATCAACTATGAAAGCTCTGGAAATCTTGACCAAGTGGGTAACGGAGGCAATGTAGAATATCGCTATGACACAATGAACACATTTACAGCATGGAAATGACACACGAGGACATTACAATAACTATCGGGTAGTACGTGATTGCCATTTATAAACATATCATTAATTGTTGACATCGACAAAGAGAACAAGGATGCTCGAAAAATAACTTTTATGAATGAGAGTCAGAAAAAGAAAAAATGTATACGTCTGGTCAGCGACTTAGGCTGAGATATGGGTAGAATTCCAAAACATAGTGTCCGTTATTGACGATCCTGTTCCTGCTGGAAAAAGTAATCGGATGTTTACAATTTCGGGAAAAAGATGCCAATAAATTGTGAAAATTAACTTCCGATACCAAATTTTCATGCAGTCATCTTGTTTTTTCATGTGTTATAAAATTGTAATTTAGTCTTAATGCATTTCTTTATGGTTAAAATAAGTATGTTAAACTTTTAAAATAATCTTGCAAACTAATTTATTGGTCGACAAAAATTGCATTAACTTCCGCTACAAATGGGATTCCTGGTACAGTAAGAAATAGAAAATATTTCTGAATATGAAAACTTTAACTTATGTTCCTATGCTTTGAATGTTTGTAAAGTTGGGAAAAGGCAATTTCAAGGCGGTTTATCATGAGCTGGCACTACACAGTTAAATGTTTCGTAGGTTATTTTCTTGGTGTGGTAAAAGTGATATGCACAGATATTTTAACGTCCAATGTATTTTTCTAGGAAACCTTACGAGTTTATATCTTTTTTTCCTTCATTATGTATAATAATTTTCTAAAGAGTTCAAATGAAATAGCCTTGAAAATACACACACGTTCATTAAATAATTATTGGCAAAACAGTTAAGATCTTTAACCTCCGCTACTACTAAAATAGTACCAAAGTTTGAAATAAATTATTTTTTTTATTAGAAAACATATACGTGTGAAAATTTGGGGTATCAATTTACATGCATTCATCTTTCAGAAACCATAAAAGTAATAGCAATATATAACACTTCATTTTTTCACTCAGTTGCCTGTAGAAAATTCAAAAATATGTAGAATGACTGTCCGGTATATTTTTTGTATTTAAGAACCTTAGAGTGTGTTGTGCATTTCTACGTCATTTTTTGAACTGTTCTTTACAGTGGGGAATAATTTGAAAGCACGATATTACAATCTAACGGCAAATCTGTTAACATTCAGATGATGGCATATGAAACAGTCTATACAGTTGAGAAAATTTAATTTTTATTTCTTTTATCATTTAGGTATTGACTTTCACACTATAGGATCTTGGTCGCCGTAAAATCAGTGTTAAAGTATGTTTAACTCTCACATTTTATTAAATTTAGAAAAACCCCTTGGAGGAATCTTCATCATTCTTATAGAAAGCAACAAAGAAAAAGTTCCGGTAACTTTTGTATATTTCGAAATTTTTATACATGTTCCTAGTTTTTCTCCACTCATATGGTAAATTGGGAAATTTTGTCGTTTTCCATTATAACAATTTTTGCTCGCAGGATTTGTAAATTTTAGAAAATGTAAAATATTTTGATAGGTTTTATGTCTATTGGCATATATTTATGCGTAGTGCCAGGAAAAATAAGCTTGGCTGTACCAGAAATGCAAGAATTTAGAAGTCGTTCACAAAAATCAGCAATTTTCACATGAGCACACGACAAACAACGACACCTGTGATATTTCGGACTCTAAATTGTTTTGCCGGTAAATAGTTAAATCTCATTCTAAATTTCCTTTTCAAATTTTATTATTGCCTTAAGAAATAAAAACCAAAACATGAGAGACTCAGTTCAGTGAAACATACTTTAGTTCTTGCGAGACTCTATCACCATCTCAGCTGAGTTTTCTTCAAGAGATATTTTAATGGCGACCTTTCAATTCGTTTAATAAATGTTGCAGAATAGATTTTTTACAATACATAGGTATCTCATCCGCGCCGCTAATGCCAATATTTTACACAACTGTTTTTATCTTGTTTTTTCAGTGTTTACAATATGTTTGGAAGTTCTTTGTAAATTCATGAAAATCTAGAAAAATTGCCATTTTGGTAAATTTTTTGCGTAATTATTAGTATTTGGTGAATATTGGTAGGACATAGGAAGAGAAACCTAAAACCTTAAGTTTCAATTTCTAGTATTTGGTTCTAGATTTTGCTTGAAAACATTTGAATGATTTTCTTTTTGTAATGACTGATCTACAATGTGTTTCTTTAAAATGACATTACAAATTTTATAAATTTTTCTCGAATTTTTTAAGCAAAAAATATTACAAAATGAAAATTCCCATATTGAACCCCACCTTTAAGAATAATCAAAATGCGCTCATTCGATACCACAGGAGAAGCAACTGTTTAGACAAAATAAAAAAAGATCATGTTGCGTGATGGCTTTAGAAAGAAAAATACAAGACTAGATGATAAGGGTTAAAAGTTAGCCACATTTAAAAAGGAAAAACAAACCTACACAAGCGACGTAGTCTGCGTCGCCTATGTAGCGATGATAAGGACATCAAAAGACAGTCCCTCCACTTGACCACTTCCTTCTTGAAAAGAGGGTACCCTCAACAAGCAGTCGACAAAGCCGTTGATTGATTGTTGCTTAACGGCCAGTGGTAATATTTCATGCATATTCCGGACGGAAACAAATTAACAAACAAAAAATGAATATGTAGACTGAACAAGGGACCGGTAAGGCAAAAACTTTTAGATTGCCACTGAAATATTACGGGTAAGATACGGGCGGAAAATTTAGCCTTGTAATTGGCCGCCATTTGACCACTCAAAATGAGCTGTTAAATTAGTTCTTTAGCGTGCTGAGGACATGGCATTTCCTAAACACGGGGCGTCTTTTTACGTATTCCTCTGGACGGATTGTGTATTTATACATTCCCCACAACAAGGGACGCATCTTTTAGAGGTCTAGTGCCTCCAGGACGGAGATACCTAGTGCCTATTCTATCCCCGGTACAAGCTTTGCGCAAAGGGAGTTTATACAACCCGCTAGAATAAACGGACACCCCTTTAGCAGAGGGTTCTACCTGCAGGCAGAGAAACCGAACGGCATATTTTTATACCCCAACTGCCCTCGGTGGGACAAAGCCTTTCAAGCTGCAATTAAACTGGACATGCTCAGTGTTTAACACCCGGAACCCAAACACAAGAAGGATCGTTTCCCTTTTGTCCTTGCGTATCTTCGACATGTTACAGCAATTCGGGGACATACTGCTTCGACATTTTAAATCCATGGTATTTAAGGACCCTGTTGTGGCTGATATTTTTCAGGTCCTGCCAATCACCATCTTCCGAAAAGGCACAAATTTGAAAGAACACTTCGTCTGTAGCAAATTAAAACAGGATTCACGTAGAACAAAAGCTAGTTTTACGGTTATCAGCAGTAGCAATCGTCGTAAATGCAACACATTTCCTTACACTTGGGATACTTCAGGGGGTCCGCGGTCCCGATAACAATTTCCACATTGGATAGATTAATTGTTGTTTAACGTCCAGTGGCAATTATGTCATGCATATTCAGGACGAGAGCAAAATATCAAATAATTAATCATAAAAAGGGTTAAGCAAGGGATTAGGCCGAGAAATTTAATATCCAGGGTATGCTAAATTGGGACTGTTTGGGTAGGTGTGGAAATTTAGCCTAAGCAACTGGCCACCTATGGACCACTCATTACGAGTAGTTGCAAATGGATCTTTCACGTGCTGAGAGCGTGGCATTTTCCCAACACTGGACATGGCTGTAACGTTCCGTCCGTGACGGTTTGAGAATTTGTACATCACGCTCAACCAACGTACGCCCCTGTAGGATGGGTTCTACCTCCTGGCGGAGAAACCGAGCAACCAATTTCGTAACCACGATTACTCTTGGGATGGTTGAGTATTTATACATCCCGCCCACCCAAAGGACGCCCTTTTAGCGGGGGTTCTAACTGCAGGCGGAGAAACCGAACGTCCTATCTTTATACCCCGGCCGCCCTCTGGGGATTCACATTAATAACGGTTTAACTTGCACAACGGAAAATGAATATATGCAATCAACTGCACCAGATGTCCAATGCTTTATATTGGCGAAACCCATCGTCGCCAAGGAGATCGCTTCGCTGAGCATCTGTACTCAGTCGAAACTAAAGTTGATTGTCCAGTCGGCGAAAATGTCATAGCAAAAGTGATATGCGTGTCACCGTATTCATGGAACAGAGAATTATTAATAATTTGGGCACTCTAAGACCGCGTGGTATGAATGTTAAAAAACAGTTTTATGAAGGAGGTACTGCATTGTACTGTAAATCAACAGCCATTTTGCTACACCAACATTTTATTTGTCCGTCTTTCTACCACAACTCTTGCATTTAACCTATGTCGACAATCTTGTAACGATCCCATAGGAGCTATTGTAAATATCAAACATGTTAAATTTAATACTGCATTTATAAAGGCACTATATTCGACAACGAAACGTTTAACCTAATTAAATCGTACCCGACATGTCGTTGGTTTTATAAACAAACAATTTATTTATTTGCAGACAATACTCATTTGAGTCACAACAATACATGAGCATGCGCATAAGTAACATATACAATTCAAAGTAAGTGTACAATGTAAGGCAAAGCAAGGTGAAACATCAGATATCAACATGGTTGTGAGTCTCCTCACCTCAGTTCAAATGACTGCTTAATAAAAGAAACCACCATATTAATATCTTTATGGTTAGAAGGATTAAGTTTCTATATAGTTTAAATGTGAACAATTATTGTTTTGAAGTTCATAGTATTTTGAAAAATCCTTCCTAATTTCCTGATTAATTTTACATTTGAAAAAAAAGTGGTTTTCATCGTCAATAATACCACATATTTTACATTTTCTATCTTCCTCTTTCAATAAACAAGTCTTGGTCACTTATTCTAAATTTGGTAATATATTCCATAGTCTCTTTATTAGGATGACTCAAATAGTATTCCATGTTGTTTTCCAATTTTAAATATTTATATAAATAAATTTTATTATTATTTGTCAAATTATTTAATTTCTTTATTATCATTTTTTTGTAAAAGTTTTAGACCCTCTCAGATGCAAATAGTTTGATCTTTTTTGATTCAAGAATTGTTTTACGTCAATTAATTTTTTACATGAAATATACCGAAATGAAATGGAATATACCGAAACGAAACGAAATGTACCGAAACGAAACGAAATATACAGGAACGAAATAAAACAAAATACACCAAAATAAAACGAAATACACCAAAACAAAACGAAATACTAAAAAACAGTAATTTGTGAAATAATTTTAAATGATACATTGTAGAACAAATAC
>JARWCS010365325.1:0-10471 GCA_034783895.1 Geukensia demissa | reverse complement strand
CCAAAAATGGCGGGAATACAGAGTGATGTCCCTTGAAAACAACGACGAAAAACAATGCTCGCTTCCGCTCGCGCATGGGCAGTAGGCTTCTTCTAATTCAAGGGCTACGCCCCCACCTGCAAAACATCGGAGAGATCTCGATCATGCACGAACATACCCGACGTCACTTCCGGTCCACCCGACTTTCGGTGACGTCATTTCCGGTCAACGTGACTGTGACGTCACTTCCGGTGACGTCACGCATCCTCTGCATCCTCCCGAGAAATGCGACCTGAACTGTCCCCATATACTACTAATCTTACCAAAATTTAAATAACAATGTGAATTCAAAAAGACTTGAATTTTGCATGAAGAACTAATTCTTTTGTTGTGATCTAATCCAAACAATAAGAAGATTAAATAAAGGAAAAAAAGTGTTTAACTTGTTTCTAGAAATTTAATTTCGTCTGTTACATATATCTATATGTTAAGTATAAATTTGTTCAACGATCATTAACACTTAATTTTGGGTTTTTTCTGATTTGTCCTGTCTCTTTGAACTATGCACTTTTGATCTCTCCCATGGGTATTCTACACTGGACTTATCACTAAAAAAGTTTCAATATGAAAGGAAAATAAAAGTTGAATTACTGGATCGCCATACTAACGATTTAATTCCTGCTTAAGAAATTAATTTTTAAAAATAAATTGGAGAAATTTCAAACAGCCATATATTTCGTTTTTTTATTTTAGCTTCTTAATGTATTCAAATGTGGTGTTTTTTGAGTTAAGCTATTGTCATTTATTAAATTACAAATACTTATAATACATGTAATAATACTGATATTATTTAAAAGTAAGGGCTCATTTATACTTCAAAAGCGATCGTCGCTCGAAAATTGCTGAGTATTTTCACTTGTTGTGTTTTTTTTATACTTTTAATTTAAGCAAACATTGCACGACATCGTCCTTAATTGTGCGACGAAGAATAAATGAGCCCTTCCATAGCAGAATACGAATTACAACGTTAACGACAAGGATTTTTATAAATGTTACAATGGTACACATGCTTAATTCCACCAGGAATTCATTGGCTCATAATAAGGTTCTATGAAAAAAATTCCATGACCACAATGTTTGTCATGGGTAAGGCAGATGTGATAAGTGATGGGGTTAAACTTGCTAAAAGGAATCCCTACCCGAAACATCGTTTTAAAAGAAGTCATTGACAAATGAACTATGAGACCACTTTTGTTACTGGGCACAGCTGAACTCTGAGGATAAAATAAGTCATTTGGGAAGAAAAATGGCAATCAGGAAAAAGATAAGATTATATGTAATACGATAAAAAGGGAATTCTTGTGAAAATAAATATGGTATTAAAAAGCATCAAATTTATATGCAGACCCATAGACAACTATTGCCTAGGATATTTAAAGTCACATTATAATTTATTTTGTGATAAATACAGTAGATTCCTCTGTAACTATTATTAAATATTTATACCTACAAAAATTCCAGTTTCATTCAAACCCATTTCAACATATCAATACCCAACCATCGTGGAGTTCGTTTTAACAAGACTATCAGCTTTCAAATTCTATGACAGAATTTGAAATATTTAAGGTTTGGAAATTCAAAACAGTCAACTTGCGATAAAATATTGGACAGGTGCTTGCCTTTGAATGGGTAATCGTCGTTTTGCACCACCGAAGTGCCGACCTTATAGTTTTCAGGTAATAAAACTTTACTCATTACATTCTATGATTTTCAAGACACATTCTTCCAACATAATTTACCCAACCTTAATTTTGCACAGCGAGACATATACATGTAGGGAGACTTTAAATCAGATAAATAGGCCAATTATTTATTATGCGAAATAAAACGACTCTGTAAGATCTGTTCTCCGAAACAAACAAAATAAGTTAATTGCCGTAAGCCTTTTGTTAATGGAATAATACCATGGGTTTATTGTTTTCTTTAGAAACGGCTAAGAATTACGTGATCGTTGTAGGAATAAACTAGAACTATATCAAATATCTGCTTTGCAGGTTAAACTGATGTCATTAAAAAGCAACATTTCTATCAAATCTCTAATGGGATATATTTTGTAAACAGCTCTAAGTTATCAGTATTTCATATTACGATGCGTATTATCTATGACTCCAGTTAGCCGCTTGGAAAATGGCTGCATATTAATTCGGCTTGTTGGGATATGAATATACATGTAACTTTATTTTACAATGTCTCTTATTGTTTAGTTATATTACTGCAGATGAGATAAAACGTCTTGAAATGAGCATACAAAAATCAAATTTCACCATTTTAATTAACCATTGATAAACTTGTATTTTATAACATCTTAAATGAAACTGTCCTCAGTTTGCTGGGTTATGTTGTATTTTGAAACTTCTGTCTTATCTATAATCATTATCAATCATGCTTTTCATCTGAGACTTTCGGGAAAGGCAGCCTAACTTTCTGTAACATCCAGTAAATATAGAATTGACTAAGACAATGAGAGTATAAGCAGAGTCACCAAGAGCAATATTTAAAACTCTTTGTTCGTTAAAACAATATCAAAACCATAAATTTTTAAAATAAGTTCCAAGACTATACTGCTGGGATTAAAAAATCGCTAATTAACTAGATCTTGGTGATCTTAGTATAATTTGTTTCAATGATAGACAGAAGAGGAAATAAATTTAAAAAAATATAATTCTTCGTGTGCAACGTACAATACTTTTTGCAATATATTGAAAGAGTCGATATGGTATGTGAACGTAAAGTGACTTACGAAACCACAATTTCACAATGTGTTCACGCCAAGTATTTATTTATTTGGGTGTAATTTATATTTAAATAGTTTTAACTGTCGTCATTAACATTTGATCGTAAACTTGTTTAACTCTCCCGATGGTACAGCAATAATACTCGAGCTTTTGACAGTTCTATATAATCATAATGTTTTGCAAATTGGAAAAGGGAATTTGTTACTTTGGCTTCAGCATCTGGTTATAGAGTCTATTTTTTTCAAAATGTGCAAAAGAAAATACTCAGAATGAAGTCACAAATTGCAGTTAGTAGACGTAGTTTTTATTGTTTGTTTTTCCAGAATAAAAAAAAATCGCAGTTTACATGTATGTGTACTTTTTCTGCTTTTACTGCTTGAAGATTGAACTTTGGGACATATTATAGAAAGATAATTAATAATCAGTAAATTAAATGTCTACACCTTGTGATAGCTTATACAAACAATATTGGTTTTATTATTGTCTTGTAAATTGGAGGAAATTGTTAAAGAAATGTCATTGGGTATATAAATTAACATTATATGATCATATTTGTAATGCTTGATAAAAAATCACTCATTACAAAACAATGACACAATCGCATATTGCAAGATATAAAAACCCTTACAAATATCAGAAAAATCAACCTTACCTGGTTTTGGTCAGAGATTCCAATGTACGTGATAAGATAAATTTTCCTATCACTCCTTAATGCATATATCCCTCGACGCTACCCACCGGTATGCAAATTCTAGTTTTATATCATATATATTTAATCGATAGGACAACGTATGAGCTCTGTAAGAGATAGTTTATGGTCTTAAGGACATGTTAAGATAGAGCTGAAATAACTAATTACATGTTGTAACGACCGTTGCTAATTAATTGAAAAGAGATGTGAACTTGGTTTAATTTACATGACCTATCGTATACAATTATGACAATCACATATTAATGTATTAAAAAACTTGTATGCATTTACCTTTATCAAATATGCTTGTGATCGCAAATGTATGAAAAAAAACTTTTAAAAAGATTTTTTAAATCTTGAGTAAATATGAAGGTCCTCCACCTGCATATCGCATTTACATAAAAATGTAAGTTTCTTAAGTCTCAGTAAAGAGACTAACATATTTGTTAGATTTGAGTAAATTTATTATCAATATCATCCACATATAACTATCTTAAATGCTAGCAAGATATAAAACAGAAATGCTTCGACAGTGCATATTTTATTTTCTAACCTGTATGACTGACGAAAAAATCTTTAAAAAATGTGCATGTCTCTCTTTTTTAATTTCAGATACTTTGGGTTTTAAACCCGGCATTTTACAGAACTTTCTTTTTCTAAATAAAAATATACATACCTCATTTATAGTGACGTCAAAAAGGCACATATTTTATTGAAAACATTTTGCATGTCGATTACTTCTTATCAAGTTTAAGTATTAAGTAGATTTTCATGTAAGAATCGTGCCGAGGGAGAAAAGTGCATATTTTTGTAGCATCCATTTATCTCCTTGCGATGTTAAAACCAATGCATGTAATGATGGAGGTTGGGAAAGTCGAGAAAAATGACTGCTTATAATTTGACGCAAAATCAACTGATTGAAAAAAGTTTTTTAAAGAATTCTTCTAAGATGTGTCAACTAATTAAATGATTTTTCGACTTTTACTATTTATCATAAATTTGAGATTTCAAAAGCTTTTAGGTTATCCAGGAACAAATAATAAAAAAAAAAATAATAAATGAACATTTACTTAATACGCGGTTAAATTATGCAAGGCAGACGAGGAAGCGACAGAAAACCAAAAAGTAGATCAGTATGTTGACCCACGGCAAAGCTAAAAACATCACCCCGTCTGAACGAAATGTAGGAAAAATTAACTGATAAAAACACGGCATAGCTAAAAACATCACCATGTACGAAAAAGTAAAAAAAAAAAAGGGAAAAAATCACAATACAAAAGTTGCGACTTTTCCCTTGACATTTACTTTTATAGATTTTGGTAACAATTATACATTTCAGAAGCTTATTAAACCTGAATATAAAGGATTGTGGGAAACAAAGCGATAATAATAACGTCTATAAATCCTGAAATTTGATCAGGCGACCGGAAGGGAATTATATATAGCTGATAATAGTTCTGAGATTAAATTGAAACCGTCAACTACACTATCGAGCCTAAAGCATAATTCCAGTTTATAAATAAATTGTTTTTTGCATTCATACATTTAACCTAAAGGTATGATTTACTTGTGAACAATACTTAGTAAAACTTAATCTTTATAACGTAAATTGACAAACATTGTTAACGTAGACATAACCATTAAAAGGTTTATTAATATAACACGTAATTATCCGTTAAATCTAGAACCAAACGACAACGTTGATGCTTAGTAATAATAGAATATTAAACATTGTTGCCTACGGCAGATATTCCTCGATTCTATAATAGCCTTATATTATTCAGAACTGTGGAACAAACTAAAAATGTGTGTCTGCTTTTGGAATTACACTCGATTCAAAACAAAACGTGGCTCTTTATTATCAAGTTTAAATGATATGAAGGAGCGACGGACATTACACATGTTCCTGTGTTTATATTAATACATTGGTAAACGATATAAAGCAATGATGAAGGTGATACATAACATGCCCGCGTAAAACATGTAGAATCATTTTCCGTAAATTGTTTCATACCCGTTTCATGCTGTCATTATTTGACAAACCGATTAAAAGCTTATTCGCGATATTAACAGTGTAATTTTGGGACAGTTTACGTACATTTTTATTCTGTAGATAGAATTACACAGATTTATGTTGTTTAACGTCCAGTGGCAAATATTTCATGCATATTCAGGACGGTACCAAGTAATAAAACAATAAATCATAAAAGGGGTAAGCTGGGGGTAAAGCCGTGTTATTTAATAGCCACATGATTGCATATTGTGACTGTTTTGGTAGGGGCGGAAAATTTAGCCTAAACAACTGGTCTCCTACGGACCGGACAACTCATTACGAACAGTGCAAAGCGATCGTTAACGTGCTGGAAGCTTGGCATTTCCTATCACGGGGCACGGCGGTTCCCGATCGAGACCGGATGAGAACTTATTCATCCCGCCCAACCAACGAACGCCCCTTAAGGAGGGGTTCTACCTCCGGACGGAGAAACTGCGCAACCAAGATAGAATTACAAAACCAGAAAATCCATGGTGCTTACACATTATAATCGCTGACCTAGCTCACAGCTTCCGTGTAAAACAGTTATTTTATTAAATTCTATGATCTGTACTTTCCAAGTAAAGCCTGATGCCTAAATATTCTACAACAAGACACAATACCTCTAGGTTCAACTCACTGTTAAAATGAAAAAAAATAACTGTTTGAAAATAATTATGTTAATTTATTATATTTTTACGATAAAGTTTGTACCCTTAATTCAATATTGTGTGCCCTTGTTATTGTCTTTTTTATGTACCTTACTCTTTCACCTCCTGGTGCTATTGAAAACCATTCTACGGGGGCATTTAAGAAACTTTTTTTTTTGTGAAATCTAACTAAACAATTTCAGACCAAAGACTTTTGGCATAATCATTCATAGAATCCTCATGTGGCAAGGATAAATTGCAATGCACATCAGATTTAGTAGATGATCGTCTTACAACAATTTCTGCAACAAATCCATTCAATCGGATTAATAATTTCCAACTTCTCATCAAAACCAGTGCAATAAATGTATTACAAAATATTAAGTTGATAAACTGTATGGCCATTTCGTTAATTCACAACTCGTCAGCAGAGCTCGAAGTCATAATAATAGAAATCCGGTTACAATACAATGACATTTAATAAGTACAGACATCAGAACGAAAACAACCCAAATAAACAGGGATCCAAACTAAGCAAATGGTTACCTCTGCATCAGAAGGAAGAGCTTTAGAAATTTATGATAATTTTAATCAATTTTGAACAGACAAAATGATGGCATTTATGTAATGAATTATTGCCATGATAATTGTTTTGGCCACTGGGCTGAGAATGTCCTCGGGGACTTAAATCCACCAGCAGTGACATACAAAATACCAATATTAATCTGATGACTGTATGACCATTTTATTGATTTACAACTCTTCAGCAGTGCTCGAAGTCAAAACATTGGAGATCTGGTTACAATATAATGACATTGAATAAGTACAGACATCATAATAAAAACAATCTAATAAACAGGACTCCAAACTAAGCTAAGGGTTACCTCTGCATCAGAAGGAAGAGCTTTAGAAATTAATGGTTATTTGAACGGAAAAATTAAAAGCATTTATGTAATGAAAAAATACAAAATTACCAATGTTGATAAATATGGAGAATTTTCGTATGCTATATGTACATTTCAAGTAGACCTCTCATCAGTTGCATTAGAATCAGAACGTAGGAAGTCCACGATCCAAACATAGAAAAAGAAGCACTCAAATCAAAACAAATCGAAATGGAAAGCCAAATCCGACGGCAGGGACAAATACTAAGTGCAATACTTTTCAAGCCCTTTCCGTATTTTAGTGTTTTAGAATTTTAATAAATGCAGCAGTTTCCTGCATATTCCTGTAAAACATTGATAAATTTCATGTCAGACAAGTCTTACAACTGGGCTGGTGAATACCCTCGGGGACTCTCGGTTCATAAACAGAGGCATCGACCCAGTGGTTTCAAAATTCCAAATTACCAATTTTGAATAAATATGGAGAAACATGCCATTAAAATATCTGCTTACTGGGCTGCGAATGTCCTCGGGTACTAAAATTCAACAGCAGTTTTTAAAAAAAAAATTCTAACCGTCAAAAAACATAGTCAAACGCCTAACGTTTTATTAGCAAACGGTTAAAAAACCACAGCATCATGCACTTGAATATAGTCCCTTGAAATGTCGAGCAGAAAACCAACCAATATTTGAACACTTAGACTTACATTTAAACCCGCATTGACAGTTCTGGGACTGTAACGGAAATACACTCAGACACTGTATGAACAAAGCAACCCAACATCATCACCAGGTCTTTTTGTATAGTTCGAATAAACATAGCAGAAAACTAGAGGGATGGAATTTATATCACTTGTAGAGAATTTAAAAAACTGACGTCATCTTTTTTACCTTTCGAAACGACACGTTTGACATTAATGCTTTTTATAATGACCAGATCTGAAAAATAATGTATTTCAAAGGAAGGAAAACAGCTGTGGTCGCGTTTTCTATATGCTACATTTTTTCGTGAAAGGTCAGGTTCCATCGATTTGAATATTTGTGTAACTGATTAAGGTATCGCGCGCGAAATATTGGAAAATAATTGAAATCATGGAACTTGCTGCATATGGAGAGCCGTCCATCCAGTTTACAGTAATTTTGTGGTAACATCAAGTCATTTGCTACAGACTTAAAATATAAGAATTAATAATGTTGGAAAGATGTTCACTGTATCTTTCCAACATAAATAACAGTACCCGAAAATAATTAAAAGCATACAACTAAAGCACCCAGTGCTTGTTTGCATATTTGAAATAACAGCGATCGTTGTTATTCTTGTCTTAATGATATCGGGCATGATCGATTAGTTTGGCAGCAGAATATACAAATAGGAGAATGACATGATGGTCCATGAGACCCACCAAATGACAGTCGAATTTAAATTTCTAAAGGTCCCATTACTGCCTTCAATAATAAACCGGAGTCAAAACCATAATGGAAGCTTAAAAAGCATAGGCAGGAATGATTCGACTTCTTCGTCTTTGTATAACACGCGCGTGTGTGTTTGTGTGGGTGCTCCCACGCGACTTTGTCTCAGATGTCAAGTCCAGTGGTGAACACCCATGTGAGTGCATAGTCCAAAGAAACAAGATAAACTTGAAATAAACTAAAAGATAAAACGAAACCAACACAAAAAACCAAACAAACAAAGGCTTGGTAAAAAAGGTGTGTTACAATGTCTGCAGTTAAAGCTCCAACAAGATTAAACACATAGTTGCATTACTTTTTTCTAATTGTCTTTCATCTAGAAACTATTCGCAAATCAAAGAGATGCAATTTCCTTAGGTAGAGTGCATTTTTTAAATAGTAGAACAAGTTTTAGAGGACAAGAGTGTTAGCGATGAGTAATGTTCTTGGGATTAAGCAAGTCGGCAAAGACGATATATTGGTAAAGCGAGTGTTCTAGTGAAATAAATAACATTAATTCAGAAATAAACATTTTGTCTGGCAACATTGATAATTATGCAATATTTATCTTATTAAGATACACGATGGTATCTACGTCACACAATAATAGCAAGGAACAATTTAAAAGGTAATTTCTTCATTTATTGAGGTGCCGATTTTGCTATTGTTAAAATATTTGGCTCTAACTTGAATTAAGATATCGTTCTGGAGAACTTTGTCCTAATTCTCGTTTATTCTAATGCTACTGAAGATAGATGGCTCCTTGAGGATGCATCAGATATAAAGATTCACCATATTTATTCAACATAGGTAAACTTGTATTTTTTGGAGAATATTAGCGAGTTTGAACTTCTTTTGTATTTGTTTCGATCTTTCGTGTTTGTCATATCTTGTGAACTGGGACTTCCGAAGCTGTTGGCTGAGATATAATTTCCAACTGAATACATATTAAAAGACATGTTTCGTTTTCTGTCCTATGTGTGATTTTCCTTTGTTGCAACAAAATGAAAAATGGTGGAATGCAAGTACATCGAAATCGTAATTATTCAAACTATGCATTAAAATAAAAAATAACAGAATAAGTATTTGGATGCTGTGTCAGACCTATCCATCATGAGCTCTGTCATAATAGATTTCGTTTACGGACCTCTCGCGAGATTCTAAAAAGAGCAACATCTCCCGTATCCGTACGAATGAAAATTCCCGATGTTCTTAACTTTCTTTTTAGGACGACAAACATTTATGGCGAAAATAACGTTTTTATTTTGCTATCAAGACATTTATAATCATTGAAAATTGCTAAATTTTGTTCAGCTGGATGATCATTTTATTATAAAGATCATATCTTGAAAGACCATTATCCCCCTTCAGGTATAGCACGTATGTTTACACAGCAAATTTAAGATTAATGACATTTTAGAAACCTCAAACGAACGTCTTTAATGCTTTGAACAGGAATCATATGCTCAACTGATTATCTGTCATGAAGAACTGTCCTTCTAAGTTGTCGTTACAAGAAACTAACGATCGTATGTTATTTCATTATAGATTATCAGCAAGACATCTGATAATTACAAGACTTAACATTGTAGTTTCCACCATAGAACTTGTAATTATGATCTATAATTAGCATAAAATCTTTAATCACATTTCGTTTTTTAGTAATTTCCTTTCAAGCAAGCCATTCACTGTCATGTTTTAACAGGCAATTTTTTTTTTATAATTTTACCCTTAACTTAATGAGAGGTGTCGTTAAATAAATCATTTTCATCTGACAAAAGACGTGTTTGAGTTGTATGCTCTTATTTATTTTTGGATACTAGAATATATGTTGGAAAAATAGGGTTTACATCTTTCAAACATCGGGAACACTTTTGTTATACTGCACCCTAGAAAAAGTACGGGAAATATATATATATATTACATATATAAGTAAGGTCGCGCCAAAAAATCGTAAATTGAAAACGAAGCAATAAAACAGAAATTAACAG
>JARWCS010365314.1:0-10471 GCA_034783895.1 Geukensia demissa | reverse complement strand
CAAAAATAGTGAACATATAACAATAAATAACTAACAAAACAACAACAACCACTGGGCTACAGGTTCCTGGCTTGGGATGTAATAAATTATTTTAACAACTTTTTTATTTTTTGACAGTTAAAATTTCTTAATCAACTTTCTGGGTGGAAAATGTAATCCAAATTGTGTTATTAAATTGTCTGAGATATCTATAAAGCTTGCATTAGCAAATGATGATCATACACTCCGGAAGTAGGAAAAATAACTACATATGATTGGTCTGAGTTCATTTACTGGTTCTTGAATGTGAAGTATGATTGTGGCTTTTTCTTATCGCCCCTAACGATTGCGCCCTTAACGTGCACTGTTAAATGAGATCAAATTATATTACTTTGTCTACACTTACCACTATTTATATTTGTTCAAATTCCCCATGTTTCTCTCGCAACAAACTATATCAATTGATAATTTACAATCATTACATGTATAATAAATACAATAGGAGGTGAATGTCACACAGTCCTCTATTACATGTACCAAGTTTAGAAAATATATAAAATTTGGAATTTTGACTTTATTTCACATATTTTCTTTAATTTGAGTTAATTGCAGTTAGTTTGGTCTGATTAATACGACCGCGAAAATTATGTGGTCGTATAATGTTATGAGCGTATCGTCGGCGTCGGCGTCCGCAGACAGTTAAGGTTTCCGTTCAATTACTTTTATTCTATTATTTGGATCATTTAATAAAAAAAATAATACCAAAAATATAATATAGGTGGGGATTGATTTTTTTGGGGTGATCTAGCCCCGACCGTTTTTAAGTAGGGTCAAAAAGGTTTTTTTTTTCAATTTTCCAAGTTTTTCTTTTTGGTTTAATTTTGATGGTTATGTCTTTGAGTTCCCCAGGAAAATTCAACATAACAGGTTTATCTCTTACTGTTATTGAGATATAGGGGTCCAAAAGTGGCCCCGCTCAATTTTTGAAATTTTGTAATTTCTCATCTGATTTCAATGAGTTTTTTTGCAAATGATTCCTTTTGAAAAATGCAACAAAAGTTACTCCAAGAATTTTTTTTGTTGTTTAATAATGCGATTTTGCACGAGATGAGAAATTTTCATTTTTCATCCTTATTTGATGGTTTTTGTCTCGACTGCGATGAAACTCGCCTTTAGCGCAACATAGCAGTCAAATTTCCGCCGTCTTTCTCGGTGGCACCCTCACTTTTTCAAACTCGCGTATTTTCAGATCTGTATGGATATTAACGAAACTTGTTTAGCAGCTTCTTAATGTTCAAAATATTTCTGTTTTCCATATTCAAATCTGATATTAATTTTAATTTTTCCCCTATTTTGACGGATAACTGGACTTTTTTTTAATTTTGCTTGATGTTTGGTTAACCCTGAGGTTAGTTTTTTCGAAGTTTAATAACTTTGTCAATTCTTTTTAGAACTTGCTGAAAAGATTCTCTGAGGCATATTGATATCATGCATCCAGGGTTTAATTTAGAAAAAAACTTCAACATTCTGGCCGATAATCTAGTTTTTTACATTGACTCCGGTAAAAGATTTCAAAGTTGGTACAGCTTTGTCAAATCCGATTAGATGTTGCCAAAAGTAGTTCAAACGCTTCTCTATGTTGAAAACATATCCTCTAGGATAAAATTTGAAATTTTTATTTCTCAGTTCTACGTATTTTGACCGATTATTGGACTGTATTTTTTGGTTAACCCTTAGGTAAAGAATTGCAGGACCTTTTTTCCATTGATTCAAGTTAAAAGATTTTTTCAAATTAGTAAAGCTTTGTCAAATCATATATTAGATATTGTGGAACATGTCTCAAGTTCTTCTCTTCATTAAAAAATATCATTCTGAATAAATTTAAAATCCCCCGCAAGTTTTACAAATTCTGACCTATATTTGGACTTCTGCCTTTTTCAATATTTTCGTTAACCATCCGGTTAAAGTTTTTTGAATTCCAACAACTCTGTCAAACTTTTATGGATTTTTATGAATTTTACTTTAATGTTGGATTCATAAATTGAAATAAATCTATTAATATAGATAACTTCATATACTGCCAATACTTATAGAGCAGGCGAGACACCAGGTTCTGATGAAACCGTTAGAATTTTTGCATTTGATAGCTTTCAATAAGATTTCATCAGATTTATTCTATATTAAAAAGTTTTCGAGCTAAAAGGGGTCAAAGTGGGGGGATTAGAAATCTATTTCGAATAATAAGGAAATTTTCATTTTTCATCTGATTTTGGGGTTTTCTCAAAATGATTCCTTATAAAAAATAAACAAAGTGACACAATTTTTGCGGATAAAATGAGTTAAAATAATCTTTTATCCAGTTATATTTCTGTGTCCAGCATTTTTACTATGCCCAGCACTATAATGTGTCCTACACATTACCGTGTCCAACACATTACAATGTCTTCTGTCCAGTAAAAAACTGTCCACCCAAAGGAAAGGTTCATTTGTTCACCTTTCACATGTCAACAGGCTGCGGTCGTATCATGCTGCGCTTGTGCAGCACCTAAGTTCTTACAGATAAAAACGAAGAGAGATAAAGTATCTTATAATTTATAGGAACATCATTTCAGAATATTGACCGGTGTTTTCAAGTTGATAAGGCAATCAGTGTAACTGAACGGTTTCAAACATATATTTACATTTCATAATTTTATTTTTAGATAGAGACCACAGTCCTGTACGAAGTACAATATGGCACAAAGAAAGAAGTTGCAACTGCAATTGTAATCGGTGCAGGAACAGAAGCTGACATGCAACAGCTGAAAACAGACAGGGAGACATCACCATCAACCAACTCCCCGTTGTCACAGCGACTTGAGACCTCGCCACCCACCCCACCAGGATCATCATCACCTAGATCTCCTACACCACCACCAAGATCGCCTACACCACCCCCAAGAGCGCCAACACCACAGCCATCAGCATCATCTTCCTCAACAGAAACTGCAGTGTTGGATACCAGTTTACCTGTCCTCAGCCGCAAACCCAAAAGAAAAAGAACATCGGCAAACACAACTGTTGCAAAGGTACACACGATTTAATTTGACTTATACAAAATGCAATACATTTTTGGAAGTTAATTATTTCGGTTTCAAAAATGATATTATTAATTTTGTTGCAAAATATCTGACTTTTTCAAGTCAAATCAAGACGATTGACAGCCATCATATGTTGGTTAGATTTGTTTTTTCTATTCTAAAATTGTTTGAACAGTACCATTCCAACTGCGTAACCAGCAACACACTACTCTAAATTTGTGGGAAAAGATGTTTTGCAACTGCTTTTATAGTGGACTGCTGATGATCCATCTTAAATAACATTGTCTTGCTCCATGTTCTTTTTTTTCAGTTTCAGTCATTTTCCATTTTTACATTGATCTAAGCTTTACTTGCATTATATGCCTGTTAATGTCTTAAAATAAGAATACCTCATGGATACATGTCAACATTTAAAAATGTTTATGTTATTGTTGAGTAATTTTTTGATATAATGTATCAATTCATTATAAGAAACATATTGTACTTGATATTTTTTTATTACTATGGCATATTGGGAAGCAAATTAATAAACTATAATTAAAAAATAAAACATGTTAATAACAGACATTTTTTAATTTCAGAAACAACCTAAACTGAAACCAAAGGCAAACGTACTGTCACGAGGAGCACCCCCCTGTACACCACCAACAACTATTCGGCCAAGACACACCGCAACTCCTCTTAGACCCGCAACTACTCCCAGACCCACCACAACAACTCCTGGACCCACTGCCACTTCTCACAGATCCACCGCAACTACTCAAAGACCAGCAACTACTCAAAGACCAGCAACTACTCCCAGATCCACCACAACAACGCCTAGATCCACTGCAACTACTCACAGATCAAACACTACTACTCCAGGACCCGCAACTACTCCCAGGCCCCGAAGTACCACTCAAGTACATGTATCATCACCTCCAGCTACCCCAACAGTGCATGACCGGACTCTTTTTGCCGACGACTCTAAGATTTTCCACTATTTTGATATCATCATCAAGGGTGTTTCGAAGTTGACTGAAAAGGTGCATGCATTGGATGGCAGAGTGCGAGTTCTCGAGGCCAAACACGACCTTCTTCATGACGATTTTAACCGCCGATCTAATGTCACAGAAACCAGCCAAAGACAACAATCCAACAATAACACACCAGCAGCTATCCAGCAGATCGACAATACCAGCAGATCGTCTGAGGAGTTTAAAAGAAAGATCAGCATCTGCCGGAAACTTTGCCTCCTTGGTAGTTAAAGAACTCCTCCCGCACTTGTTCGGTCCAGACAACTTGCGGCAGCTGTACAACTGGAATGGTGGGGGAGTTAATGGCAAGAGGGAGCTCAGTCCAAGAGTAAAAGGAGCAGTAAAAACCTACACAGTTCACTTCTACCCCGAGTGTCAAAAGGAAGACATCTTTAGAGACATGGTTATTCAAAAAGTAAACGAGCATCTAAGACGACCAACAGTTAAAGCCTGCAGAAGGAGACTTTTGGCATGAACATTAAACGTCTGTTCATTATATTCATGTACTGAATAACAAATATATTTTTTATGAAAATTCGAACTGTGGTTTCATAATAACAATATAATGTTCATGAAATACATAATTTCTGATTATTTTAATTTTTTTTATTTATATTTGTCTTGTTGATTTTATGTTTGACTTTACTTGAATATGCATCATATTGCAATTGATTGTGACTGTGTCAAATGATGAGTAAAGCATAATGTAGGGAATATGTTGTTTTTATTTCACATTGGTGGATTAAGTACAGATACAAATTTGTTCGATCCTCCTTAAAATTCTGTAAGGGTGCCTGCCAGCAGCAGCAAATCCATTTGACTAAAGGGACATTATGACATAGGGTGGCAATTGTGTTGTATGGTTGGGTTTGTTTCCTTCACAACATGTAATAGGCAGGCTAAGATGTTCCTACCTTTGTATCTCTGTATATTACTGGTTGTGTTTTGGAGGTTTCCCCAAGTTAAGGTAGCAATTTGTTATGTTGTTGATCTTTTATATGGATTCAGGAAATTGTTAATATTACAACAGGAATTAATTGGAAATCGATAGGCATATCAAGATGAAATCTATAGTTAAGACATAATATGGTAGTATTTGCTATTATACAACTACAATTTAAGAGGGGACTATATAAGTTGCTTAGCTTTGAAATTCAAACATATCAATATATCTGAACAAATGCAGAGAATAGTTTGGTAACCATATATAAAACACAAGAAAAAAGCAAAAGACTGAGCTACATTATGCATGAATTTACGACAGAAAAAACCATCCATTATCAAATTCCCACTTAAAGACTCGAATAGGTATTAAATCAGGTTATAATGGGAGCATGGTGAATCCATCATGGTTGCATGGGATACATGTAGTTAGAATATACGCCTATATCACTGTAATTCTAGTCATAAATTAATTTATTTATTTTACAAATATAATAAAGATCTAATCATTTAAAACAATAAAACAAATATCTTGTCGTAATTGATGTCTTACAGTACAAATTATAAGTCCACAACATGCATTTACAGTTATTGATTGGTTCACATACACATTTTCCTCAAGTTGTCATACTCGGCAGACCACAACAAGTCGTTAAAGTACTTGATGCTTCTTCCGCGGGATGATTGCCGCCTGAATAGTTTATCTGGCATACTTCCGGTTGCCTGTCCATTCATCAAAATACAAACTGGTACCACCTTAAAAATGTGGTCTATGTAGGCACAACATTGTTCCTTCGTCATGTAAAGGGACCAGAATTCCAATATTGCGGTTATGAGATCGTCTTTGGTGAACATTGTTTTCTTTGACAAAAATCTTTTCAACTGGCTCCATACCATTTCTATCGGGTTCAAATCAGCACTTTCTGAAAAATTAATAAAATTGATGTGAACATGTCTCAATTATAACAAATTGCAGTCCAGTAAAATGTATGTTATCAATTTGTTACCCCAAAACATTTCATAAGAAATCCAAAAGAAAAAAGCAATGTTTTATTATGATATGCGGTTAATTATTTTATTTCTTTTGCCATAATTGTCAATATTGAATTGACAAGTTACATAACATACATACTTTGAAAGAAAAGAACGGTATAAACATCATTAAAGCCTTACGAGTCTCATATCCTCAGATCTATTGGTTGTTTAGTAAAGGAATGGGCGAAAAAAATGTACGGCAAGCGTGCTTTGGTCAAATTTGTGAATCAGAACTTTGTCTATTAAGTTTAAAGTCTGACAAAAGTGTCCCCGTCATTTTGTTTTAATCGAAAAAAGTGGCATAAACGTGCATGTTATTAAAGATGGACGATGTTACAGAAAAACCAGCGAATTGATTAAGAATAATAGTAAATAAATATTAACTGTCTGTAAAAAAATATATGATGATACTGTTTATACAAGATAATTACCTGAAGGCCATTCTTTCCACCAGTTGATACCATTCCGGGTCATGAACTCCTGGGAAATCTTGGATCTATGCTTTGGATCGTTGTCCATCTGAAACCTGTGATTGTCTTGAAACTTTCTGGTGATGAAAGGTAGCGCTTCATCTTTCAGGATAGCATTCGTGAAGAACTCTCCTGTCATAATACCGTCGAATATCAGCACGGGGGTTGCTCCTCTCTTACTGATGCCAGCCCACAAATGTACCTTCAGAGGATGCTTCGGCTTTGGTATTGACGGTCTGTTGGCATCTAGTCTCCTGTAGAACGTGACTTTGATGTTATGGAGTTGTGCGGTACACTCATCTGTAAATATGACGTCCTCAAATTGGTCGTTGGCATCCAGAAGTGTTCTGCAGAATTCCACCCTTTTCTCCTTATTGGCATGTCGTACCAGCTGGGCATACCTTGGTTTGGTGTTTGTATAACCAGCATGACGAATCGCTCGTTTGGTTGTGGCAAGACTAACTCTGGAACCACGTAGGGTCAGACTTCTATGCAACTCTCGACTAGTTGTACTGGGTTCTCTGGCTAATGTTCTGCTCAACCTCTTAACATCAGCCCTGGCAAGAGTCTTGAATTTCCTCCACTTGTTGGGGGGTGTTGTAATCTGGTCGTCAAACTTGCCAAGACGAAACTGCTGAATCCAGTAACTGATAGTTTGTCTGCTCACAGTTACTCCTTGGGACTGCAAGGCAACCAGTATTTCTTGGTTACTGTAGTTCTTCTTGTGTAAGGAAACAATATCTAACTTGCTAGTGTGGCTAAGACGTCCCATTCTCTCGAAATTTAAAGTTGTAACAATCAAAGAAGTGTTTCAGCGGCTTACTAACTCTGCGCAATGACGGTAAAATTTCTATGTGTCTATATATACCCTACCCGATTTAGGCGGTTCAATAATGAAAGCCCTTTAAAGAATTTAACCTACTTCTTTCATCTTAAAAAATCAAAGATAATTTTATATTGGTTTATGACTGAGGTAATTGGCTTAACGGCATGTGTGCTCACGTGTCCAGTAAAAGCGATGTCGTTTGTATATTTGGCCAAAGTAAATTTCACACCTGTCCAACTTCGATCATGATAATTTAATTTTTTTGTAATTATTTTATTGCTTAGGTAATTCACTCGTGGGTCGTTTGTATATTTGGTCAACGTAAATTTCACACCCGTTCAACTCCGATCATGATATTTTATTACTTTTAAAATTAATTAATTACTTTGTAAATGACTCCGGCCAGAACTTAGATCTTTTTTTCAAATTAATTAATTACTTAGATAATTGACTCGTGTGTTCTGTACATATTCGATTGGCGTAAATTTCACACCTATTGGGAAAACAAAAACCAAACTGTATTACATATGAACTAAGACTTTTAAGAGTATTAAATTACATGTTATAAACATATAGAACTGTTTAACATTCGCTATGTGCGAATAATTTCCAAAAAAGTTAACATTCGCTATGTGCGAATAATATCCAAAAAAAACTTTTAACTACATGTATACAAGATCAGGACTCTCGGATAAATGTGAAATTTTTATACCAGTGTGCATTAAGCTTTAACGGGAAATTTGTCTGGTAAATCAATTATTAAGGGCAAATATCGAAGCGGAGTGGGGGGTTTTCTTCGAAGTCCGACACGTTTACATTATAGCCAAATTTTTCATTTTAAACATATAAAAAATCTGAAACGGGCGACATTTCCGCTGGTAATGATAAATTCAAATTATATTCATATAAAAAAAAAACAGCCCAATAAGCAGAATGATCAAAAAGGCGAGGGGTCAATACATGGATACGCGAATTGGGCAGTCCATATCATATAAGACTCTTAAGTTCTTATCGTCTACTCTCAACTTTTTCGTCAGATATTTGCATTTTTTTTCTGTGTACTTCTATGGGCGAACACTTTGAAAGCTAAAGATAAGAACGAAGGAGTCTTACATTATAGGACTTACATGTATGTAAGATGTGGATCGTGTCTTAATGGCATATATTCCATATTCTTTCTTTTAAATACATCCAATTTATGAACACTCTTTTGGTAAAAAAAATGAAACTGTTGACGAACACTGCTCTTGCAGAGAATAAACAAGCGATTCAGTAGGCTGGACCTGTATCGCTCAACTGACGTTGAGCCGATAAAAAACAAACATTACGTGTGTATGTACCATTCGAAATGTTGTTGTGTTAATTACATTGTATATAACTCCATCCATTTTTTCTTGAAGTCCAACAAATATAAATTAAAAATTAAAAATGCAGACAAATGATCAATTTGGCCATAACACCTTCTTTTCTCAGTATCACAAAGGGTCAACAGGCTGAATCAGATGTTTCTTAAATCACTTCTTTTTAAAGATCATGAAGAATAAGATACTTATATATTTGTTCGACGTGTAAATCATACCCAATTTAAAACAGATTCATATATACCCAATAATTACCATCCATGCAGATAATTTATAACCCATTGAATTAAACATTACAAGTTGATAAAGGGACGTATTCCAACCGCACTTCTGTACATGTACAATGTATATACCTGTAGAAAATTACCCCATTGCTTAGAATATATATATATTTGCCCCCTTCCCCAACTAAATCCGTACTGGTTTTTTGAAGGACACCGTCGTGCGTCTGGATTCATTACTGAAGTTATCCCGCAATAAATTGGGTTACTATTACTTAACTTTGATAGACTCGCCTCTAAGTTATATCACACGATACACAATAAAAAAATACATTGAAGTATACCTGGAAAGCTAGAATAATTTGTTTACTTCAAGATTTCTGTGAATTCAACAGGACCGTATATATTAGAACATCTAACAGTCGTAATACGCTTTTGTGTATAGCTATGCGTGGACTCTCGTCTGCATTGTTTTTTGCAAAGCAGACGTTATTAATATTCACGGAAGAATAATCAATGTTTCTATATACTAGGAAAAAAAATTAAATTTGAGATTGATCCCCGGGATTGCATGTTGGCGGTTCAATGTCGCCACGAAGCTTCATTTTAAACTTTTGCAGATTTTTTTAACATACAGATGTTATTCCTTCATTATAATTTTATAACCCTTCATCGTACTTTAAATCATTTAATTTAGAGCCGGTGACCAGCTTATCCCTTCTTGTTTGATGCACGATTTCCGCGGGACCTTAAATCAGTCACAGGTAAACTACAAACACGCGTTGTATTGGCACAGTTACATCTGTGTATTACTATTGATTTGTCGTAAATCTAGAACAGGTAACAACCACGTGGTGATGTTTAAACCCTGATGTAATTGGGCGGGTCCAAAGACTGCCGTCCAATAATACTGTCCACAGAAACTATATTATTAAAATTGACATGACCAAATGTAATACGCAAGCGTAGTTCAAGATATTCTCCTGCACAGCATACAGGTCAATAAAATCAAAACTCGTACGTACAAATATTTAAATTTTTATTGAATCAGAAAATTGATGTCAGACATCTAACCAGCTATCTAATCTCATGCATAAAGGTCAAATCAATATAAACTCGTGCGTTAAAAAATAACAAATTAGTACAATAGTAAGAAATTTTTATTGAATCAGACTTAGTGCTGGTGATACACGGGTGACGTCTAATCTGCAATGAAAAAAATAAACAACACAATGATTTTAAAATCCCGGAATTGAAACCGAAGTCGTGCCATGCAGTGGACATGACGTGGACAGGATGTCCACGGCTCCTACTGTCCACTCGTCCACGGTGTAGAAGTGGATAGTAAACCACGGTGGGCATTAAGAGTGGACAAAGCGTGGACAGTGCTATTTTGCCCACGGTGGGCACGTGGATTTGTCAAAATAGTCGTGAGCCGTAGTGTATATATATGGTAAAATTTGGTTTTTTGGTGTTGTTAGCTTCGAAGAAGCAACAAACACCCTAGCCACCGGTCAGGTTGTAAAACCTATAAATAACAT
>JARWCS010365303.1:0-10471 GCA_034783895.1 Geukensia demissa | reverse complement strand
ATCCGTTGAGCGGTGTAGGAGGAGATGCGCTTACAAGCTATGTGGACAGACGGACGGACGGACAGACAGACAGACAGGGTGATTCCTATATACCTTTGCGGGGGGTATAAAAAGTAAAATGTATTTTGTATTTTACAGTACCTGAAGATGACAATGATAGGGAAAATATCATAACTGACAAGTTAGAAGTTCATATATCAGAAGAGAACATTGGTATGCCATAAAATATTTCTCAAGTATAAATGTCAATTGCAAAATAATGAGTTACAGACTCATAAGGGGACAAGGCATCATCAAACCCAACAACATCAAAATTTGAGAAAAATCAGATGAAGCATTTTTGAGTTTGCGTACGACATATAAAAAATATGCCTATTTTTAGCAAACAAAGACAACTCCGTAACTACTAACAAGAGATCAGAATGCAAGGGAACCAGGCATCATTGAACCCATCAACATATCAAAATTTGAGAAAAATCGGGGGAAGAGTTTTTGAGTTAGTGTACTACGTGTTTTAGACGGATGGACTGACAGAGTCGAGCGGCTACACCTGCTTCCGCCTTCGGTGACGCAGGTAACAAGCAGGTGTTACTGAGCATTTTCAAAATAGTAAGGAATTCAATCCCAGTCGCAAAGTTGTAAGGACTCAGACTGTGAGCCTTAGGCTAAACTTGTAAGGGTAGGCATGTCTGGTACATTGTATATCAAAACTTACCCTAGCTATGCACTTTCTTCTTAAAATCTGTCCACATTTTCCAACCTGCAGTTCAATGATCCACCACCTATTAACACATTCTTAAAATGTACAACATGATGTTAAACAGCATTTTAGCATCAGTTTTTTTATAGTTTTTGAAGTGTTTTTTTTCACAATGAAAGGTTTTACTAAAGCCATATTTACTTTCAATAAGTACTTTTCTTAATTTATTTGTAATAAGAAATGATCCTGAAAATCTTTTATTGTCACTTATTCAAAGAAACATTAAAAAAAATCAGAGCTAGGTCAGGATTTGAACCTGAGACCTCCTCATATACTGAGTTGCTCTACCGCCTGAGCTACCTAGTTTCAAATTATTTAAAGAGAACAGTGTATAACAAGTACTTTTGTCAGATATTACTTATACTAGCATTACATAATCCCATTCACAATTTCTTTTGTTGCAGATGAGCAAGATCATCATGATGATATCTGTTTTTCCTATGGGACTGAAATCAATGATACATGTAATATTAATACAGTTTTATCTGAAAAACTGGGTATTTATCTACAAATGTACACAAAGCCAATTAAACTTAATGAGAAACAATAGAGTATTACTTTAAAAATATATAAGGTTATTATATATATTGATATAAATATTGATATAAGAAGTTTTTGTCGTGTCTTTTTCAGTTTTGAGATAAAGCTTCAATGCAGCACTGCCTCTCTACCTTTAAATTCTACCAAACCAAAGGAACACTGTCTTACAATCTTGTTGTTAAATTTTCCTCGCCACATTCTTGAAAATTTACTCAAATGTAAACAAAGTTCATGAGGCTTCAATTAAAAAGTAACACAATTTAAGACATATACAATACAGTGGTATTACTTTAATTTCTACTTAATAAATTAGAAATGTTTTCAACATGATACTGTCACTTAACCGTACCACTATTTTACAATCAATTTTGCATAAAAAAATTTGTATTACTCTTTTCACAGATGAAGCAGTTGAAAGTACTGGTGAAATGGATCTTCCAAAATATCCAATAGATGTTATAGTGAAAATGAGAGGTACATGTAAGAATAGTGTTTGCCACATTCATGACAACAAACATCATTTAGTACTATAGTTGCTCTTGGGAGCACCAGAGAGTTTTTACAGCAGATTACTTTTTAGAAAAAAACAATTTACCATGCTACATTTCTAAAATCAAGTTCTGCAAAATACTCTTTTCTTATAAAATGTCACTATCTTCATTATTCACTATCATCTTATTTGTACTAATAAAACACATGTATTAAGTGAGTGTTTCTATCTTTATATTACCTCTAAAGGCCTTATTATACATCGGCATTATGAATACTTTGTCAATCAATATTTATAGATGAAACATCAATCAATAGGCCACCAGCTACCACGATTCTTGTTGATAAGGACTGTGTCTTGCCAGAAATATGCAATGCAGATCCAATTAGAGGTATGTAAAAGTAGACCTGAAAAGAATAATGACAAAGAATTATGAGACACTGCCTAACATAAATCAATAGTGTACCAATGTTTACTTAATTAATCTTTATCTTAATTAAGTCTATAATGGCTAACATGCTCCATAGGTCAATTTTTAAAAAAATTTACTAACACACACACATTCTTTTTCGTTTCTGTTTTGCAGTATGCATTGTTTGAATTGTGTGAATTATTCCCTTATTTCAATCTCCTATTTTCAGAGTTATCTAATGTTTCAGTAAGTAGTTTATTCTTGCTTGATTGGGCAAAAACAAATTTTTATGCATTTATTTCTTTTTCACTAAAATCAGAGTCAAAGGTAAATTAATTTTGTTCCCTAGACTAATTTTACATGTTTTCTAAAATTAAATTTGTTTAAAAAAAATTAAAATTTGAAATTTCCCCCAACTCTTCAATTATATAGTTCAATATAAAATACCTGCATGGTGTTATGAAAGACACCTCTTGCAAATGGGAAGTTACTCTGAAAACTGAAAAGAGAGAATACTACCATTTAATTTTTTTTAAACTTGTGTTACAGAAAAAGAGAAGGAGTACCAACAAATAGATGAAGGTACCTTTACTTAATACACTTTTCAAATCTAGTTATTTTCTTATGCATTTGAAGGCAAATGTTGAATTATAATTGCAATAGTACATTTATAAGACTTGAAATTAAAATGCGGCAACGTCAACAACTGATTTTCTAAAAGCTTTCAATTCACATTTATACAGTCATTAATTCTTTGATGATGAAAAGCAGAAGTTTTTATTTCTGCAGGACCAATAGGAGAATAGTACGTATACATAGTAAAGGAAAGACCTATCACAAGGTCATAACCATATCCAATGCAAGTGGAACTCCTATACTTGTGAAAAAACATTTGTCTCTTATTTTACTTTCATTTATAGTGAATGTAGTGGACGGAGAAAATGACCATGCAAAGTATTTGTACAGATCATACATTAAAAGTAAGTTACTGAACTGTCTGTTTATCAAGTATTTTCTAAAAAAAAATGACAATATTATTCTTTGTAACCAAATTATTATGATTGCTTTGATTACATGTACCTGTTGAGGTTATAAAATTTAAATTCTGACTCATTAGCAACAGGTCTGTTTACAATGAAAAAAGTTAGAACCTACATTTTGTATTACAGTATAAATTCTTAGAAAGTTTTGTTCAATACATATGTATTGTCCAAAAACTGCATTTGTATTGATGTTATACAGTGTGTATTACTATGAATCAAATAATGCATCATTTCAGCTCTGAGGTGGTTGAATAAAATTGACGAGACATCTGCAAATACAGAAGAAAATGATAAATCAGGTAAATTCATGTGCTTTTGTGTAATACCTGTATCTTTGTCTTCTTATACACACAGTGCTGTAGTTTATCTCTTAAAATTATGCTGATGTTTTTTTTTCTTAATGAAAAATTTTCTAAAACATGTTTATGCACTTCAGCAGCGAAGGAGAGACGATTCACAAAAGTGAAGAGACAGCTTAATTTCCCCAAGCCAAAAAGAAGACAAACATTAGAAAAAAGAGCCACTTATCCAGAAGAACATCCAAAAAGAAAAAGAAACCCAAAAAAGGTTAGTTCTACATACCTAAACAGGGAAAAGACAGTACAAGTCCACATTATAATGCTTTAGACCAAATATCAAATCTTTCCTAATCACATGAGTCAAGAAAAAGGTTGCAATACAGATACATATACTTTTATCAAGTTTCAAGCCACAAGGAAGTGGGATGCTGAGTCATTTGACATTCATCATACCAAAAAAAAATGTTGTAATTGTCGATTAATTGTTTTGTTAGTAATTGTAAATGTGGTTCTGCGATTTTCTGTCCATCTTTTTTTTTATATTAAACTTGTATACTTGACAAGCTAAATAAATTAATAAATCAAACATGTTTTTTTTCCAGTGGATTTGGATATGCTTACCGAGCTTGAAATATTGAAACAGTTGCTTGGTGACGATAACAAACAGCTCAATGATTTCTTGGCTGCCCAGGAAAAATGTTCAAGATGTCCATCAACATCTTGTAAAACTGCTATGGAGCGCAGCTATGCAATCCTTCAAACTGCTGTCAGCAAAAAACATAGTGCTGTAACAACTGCTCTGGAAAAATCTCCTGAAAACAAAAGCAATGAATATTACCAGGAACTGGCTGAATACCTGATGGATAGTTGGGGTTTATATTTTTACCGGTAACTGGGATACAAGCCCTGTACATATCATGACAGGTGGTCCACAGGGGTGGCAATATCTTTTATGATATTAGGGGCTATTTTGGCATTCCCATTTTGGCAATAAATTGTGCTTTAAATTAGTTCAAAAGCAAAAGGTAAAACAACCAAAATATACACAAGTGTGAACCCATCTCTTTTGGTTAGACTAGAGTCGAGTAATATTTTCTGGAGAATATGGCAGTCAAGATCTTATTTTGAAAAGTGTATTGCATTTCTTTTTTTTCGAGATTTGCTTATTACAAGAGTTAAACATGAAGGTTTAATACATGTACTGCATTTATATCAGTTCGTAGAGGCGAACTAACTAGATAAGATTCCCTTAATTATTTTTTAATAAAAACTTATTAAGCAAAAAAAATTTGTTACTTGCATGACTATTTCTGTTTAGGTATAAGAACAGTTGTTTCAGGTAACATATTGTATCTTTATTGTATGCACTGCAGACCTGATTTTGCCGACATGAAACAAAAATGGAAATGAGTTACTGGAAGCTTACATTTGTATGTAATAAAAGAAGCAATACAGGAAAATCCCTGATCAAAACTGCGGAATTCGGCTTATATCTATGTCAACATGCAAACCGGGTCAAATATTTGATGAACTGTAAAATAAAAATATTTCACAACTTTTATCTAAAGGATTTTTTATTAATCATGATACCAGAAACAAGCTGTTTTTATACATTTTTTGTTGTTTTACTTATAATTGGTTGTGTTTGTTTTTATTGGACATTTTTAATCATGGTACATTTGTATGACTATTTAATTCAACTCATCCTTGTAAAACTTAATTATCACATCACTGCCTTGTGTTAAGAAGTTTAGAAATTTTTAGAAATTGTTGACAGAAATTCAAGTTTTGGTGAACAGAAAGTGGATGTCCAGCAGGTCTGAAAATTACTTGCACACGACAACTCATCCCTATAAAGCTTCATACTAAATATCAAATCATTCCCTTGTGTAGAAGTTGGAAAATTGTGAACAGATGGATGAAGGAACAGGGTGAAAACTAGTCACCCTCATAACTGGGTGAAAAATACCTCAGAAGTCTCCTTGGCACTTATCCCACATCTGATTTTTTTATGATCCCGCATTTACAGAGCAGATATAGTAAGCAGATTTTAACAGCCAATTTGCAGTGTCAGACATGTACATGTGTGTAGGTGTGTATACACAATTAAAATAATACAAGCTGGAGTCCAAACTATTTAATTTCTTATAACACTTATTCGCTTTTCTTTACTATTTACTTCTATATAGGGCCTAGCTGTAAGTCTCGTCCTGTGACTAGCGAGAAATAACGTGAAACGAGATTCCGGAGTACTAGCGCTACATATACTGTATGTTACATGGGTTGATTTCAGTCCACAAGTTTTAATTTAATCATTACTGAAATTTTTAATTGAATTGAGTATACAACAGTTTTCCTACCTAAAATTCTGAAGTTTTATGCCCAAAAAATATTGAAAAGTATGTGTATTTATACATGCTGGCGTCTGCAACAAAGCACATGGAAGTGGAGAAATACGACGTCAATATTTTCCGGTTTCAGAACGTTGTAACAGAGATAATTCCGGACATGAAAGTTGGGATTAATATATTAGTCCCAGATGAAAGTGAAAGTAGAACGAGACTTACAGACCCTATTTACATGTATATCCTTTTCTGGCTTTAGGATTTTTATAAAAATTAATTTTGTTAAAGCCAGGAGCAAAACTCAAACAAGGCCAAAAAATTGAATATATACCAGTATACTGAACATTTCTTTCATTCAATTTTACTGTTACTATCAGATTGTCTCCGTCTGAAAAAAAGATTTCTGACAGTTTTTACACTTAGACAATCAATCATTGATAAACTATTTTTTCAATGTGCATATAATATCAAAGTTACAAGACTCAGTAAAGCTTAGTTTTTTAAACCCATTTAATTATACCTATACTTAGTAAACTGGCACATATTTGATCCTTTTCCATTTTGAACTAAATCTGAACACCATTCTATTTCTAATTATTATAATTATTTCATTTCTTGAAACATGTTGAATATTTGTTAAATTACAACATATTTTACCACATGCTGTTTAAATAATCCCAATACAAAATACATTAATGTTCATGTATAGTTTTATACAAATTTGATAAATTTAAGCCTAAAAAATTGATTAAAGATAGTTATATATCATAATTCATTTTCAACATGTTCAAGGCAATAAATTTCAATTAGTTTATTTTTTCAGTCGATGAGTAATTCACCTCAGTACTGTACTTTCATTTCTCTGTTTAAGTAAAAACACTTTTTGTTTTTTAAGATTATTTTTTCATAAAGGCTTACATGAGTTCTGCTCAAGATTCAATATGAGGTTACAATGAATTAAACCCTTTTTTCACAATGCAAATGATTATGTAACATGTCATGCTTTATTGTATAGCAACAAATATTTCCTGTGGAAAGCAACCAAAAGCAAGCATGCAGTATTCTGCCATAATATTGCACTAGTGCAAATATCGCTTCAAACTCGTGACATCATTGATGAGGAAATTGAAATTGCTTAATTTTGGAGTTTTTAGAGACTTGCTATACAAAACAAATTGTCATATTGCATGAATATTGGTAAATATTGTCCATCAAGGAACATTATTTGCACTCGCAGGCTGTAGCAAAATAGTATTCTTCTTGGGACATATTATTCATGTTCACTCATTATGATTCTTTGGCAAATTCCTCTGTCTCATTAGAATAGTTTCAATTTCTTTGCTAAGTGAAACATAATATGCCTTTCTGCATGATCTGCTGACTACTAGTACTACATGTATAGAACGGGTTTCATGACAAAAGTAATGTGTTTACTTGTACCTGTGCAATTTCATATATTCTAGTCAAATTTTTACCAGGCCTGTTTAACCTCATATTGGGTCGCTAGAGGGCGCTGTAGAAACATTACAGTGAATCCACCAATAAAACCGGTGGGCGTGTAAAGCAGATATATATATTATCAGTTGTAACTGACTGTAACAATTGATGACAGAATTGGAAAATCTCCTCTCATTTTCTTTCAAATTAATATGATACATTATTTTGCTAATATGGTGTTGTGAAGGATTCTTCATTTCCGAAATAAACGCTTAATTAAGGCGACTGCAAACCAATTTTCTACCCAGATGTATACGCTGTTGATAATTGTTGGTTCTGGTCCAGAAACGGTTTAAAAAAAATAAAATCCAGAAATTCAAGATCGGTTATTTTTTGTTTTATATAAACAATAAACTATAAACAATATGGCATCTTGGCAATTACCTTTGAAGTGTGAAGCAAGTCATTCGTTCCAGAGTCAATTCTTTAATTGCTTTAAAATGAAACTTTTAAATTAGAATAATAATTTCAGGAAATTTAATTTTATTGACAAGAATTGCCCTTTTGATGATGATTTTGTGTAGGATGACTTTTTGGAGCTGGTGTAGATGAGAAAATAGACTTTCTGAATTGACTTAAAACAAATATGAACAAAACGGTCACCAAAAAAGAGGTACATCCAGATCTTAATGTTATGGGAAAATAAGACTGTTTGTCACTGAATCTTTAGTTTTAATATTACATACGCCATTTGCAGTGTGCTACGCTTAACTCACAAAGCTGTTGCAATTTAGTAAATTTTAAACTTCTAAATTTGTATCTTAATTGTATTATTTCATTTTTCGAAATTGAACTGCATCTGCATGGGTACAATTTAAGAGAATGAATTGCATATGGGACTCAGCTGTTTAAATCCTGCGTACGCTCTAAAAAAGCCCTGAATACTGCGTACAAAAAGGGGGTTACACCCACAATAATACATTTTTGTACATGTACAAGCTAGAGTGCACTAAAAAAGTTTTAAGCATGCATACATGTAAATGTTGAAACCTGAACTGAGGTGTCCTGATATCTAACAGTTCTAAAAGGCTACTCGGGCAATATTTCTTGCACTAAAAATTGTTTAGCCAGTGTAACTGATATAAAGGAACAACCATTTAACTCTAATGGGGGGAGGGGGTATAGGGTTTTCCTGAAAAAAAAATATTCTGATTCCCAATTCCATGAAAAAAAATTTTCTGGTCAAGCTTGTTAGAAAAAAAATTCTGATTCCATGCAATTTTCCTCCGTAAAGCGTAATGTTAAATTTTGAACAAAAATTTTGCGATTAACCGCTGGGATAGACTGAAAAAAATGTTCGTGCTGCTCGCGAAAAAAATTTTCTGAGAAAAAAACCATACCCCTCCCCTTAAAGTTAAATGGTTGTTCCCTAAATGATTATCTACATGCACATGTAGTACATCTACCATTATCCTTATATATATATAACAAAACATATTATCACGAGGACTCTCAAGACTTTTCAGTTCACCAGGAATGTTCAAATATATTTAGATTTTTGAACTTTTAATATTGTAACTAAATGTTACCTCAACGGGAGACCACAGGGTCGTGTACAGGGGGGAGGGTGTGCCTGGCGATCTTGTAAATGCTCACACGTGAAAGGGGAGAGAGAGGGTTTGCCTGGCGATCTTATAAACAAGCCCCTGTGGGGAGACAACGTGGTAGCTGTCTCATATTTAGCACGTTTTCGGTTTTACAAGGCGACTTTTCCCGAATTTCAAACGAAAGAAGCGGTCTCATATCATAAAACCACCTGAAAGATAGGATCAAATGTAAATGCTACCAATTTTCCATCATATGGAAGGATGTCAGACATAAATTCTTTTCAATTTTACAAAAAACTCTTCAGTAGCAGGTGCTCTCAGTCTTCACCTGCTTCCATGCTCCCAAGCTTCTGGTTGACGTCTACTGATATTTTAATGGGTGATGCTTACTAAGTAGGCGGGGCTTGTCGGCAGACGACAGGACGAGAATTAATCGATAATACAAAAATATACGAGCTATTCCACTTACAAAAACGGAATCGCCAAGTCAAACGATCAAAGATTTATCTTACTGACCCAATATCTTTCCAAATATCCTCTTGTGTAAGTTGTAGTACCAATGTTTTCAGCATTGACGCTCGTAAATACAGTCGCCATTTTATGAATATAAATGAGGTAAATACAGAGTTACTTCCCCTTGGAAGAAAGGCGGTGAGATTGCCTTAACCATCCCGCGAATCTTTTTGTTTGTTTTATTAATGTGCATCATATTAATTGTTTTTCTGTATAAATATTGTGGATTTTGCAAAAAAATTCCAATATTTGAGGTTTGTCATTGTTCCCACATGGTAGACAACTATTACAAAAGCATACAATTTACAGATGCATCCCGGGTTTCGAAAATCTGGAATGGGCCATATATATTTCTGAGTTTCTGTCCTTCAAATAAATTGACACTGGATCCTAGGCAAGTTATTATGAGAGTCCTGAATCAATGTGACATGAACAATCTCCAGGTGTATTGAAACATATTATTAAAATAAAAGAACTATACATTTATCTTAGTTTTTAATGGTTAAACTGTCCTTCCTATACATGGTTATATATATAATTGGCATTGGCTTTCATTGCACTGTATCTTCCAAGAGGTTTAAATCCCACAATTGCTTTTGCTTTCTCATATTGTATATTAATGAGAGTGTCTGCTGAATGTTGACTGGCCAGTCTTCTATACTTGAGGTATGTCTGGACCTCAGCCCCTCATCCTAATTCTGATTTGACAAGACTAGCAGCAGATATTTTCTCTGAAAAAAAAGAAATTCATGTAGTGCCTTAAATGATTAAATGTCAAACTCTTTACGTATTTTCTTGTATCTTTTTCACTGGCTGTTAATTTTTATAAAACTTCAATAAAGTATATAACACAATTACCGAACAAATCAAAGTCCATAAGACAAAAGGCAAAATAGGTATCACACCACCGGAAAGTTGGTAACCGCAATGGTCCTGACTTGGTACAGTCATTTCAAAAGAAATGGTGGGTTAAATCTAGGTTTTACGGCGCGCCAAACCTCCCGCTTCCATTGCGGCATAAATGT
>JARWCS010365292.1:0-10472 GCA_034783895.1 Geukensia demissa | reverse complement strand
TGGTCCATGACCAGGCTTTCTGTATTATAACCAGGCAGCCCCCAACGAGAGGGCCTCCCCTATCCGCCACCTGGGGTTCGCGCTGGGTCAACTCTGTGGGTCGAGCTATGGAGACCGCTCCGGTGCCCAGTGGAGGAAAAGGTAAAAAGGCGCAGTAAATGAAAACACTGTAAAAATGATTTCACAAAATACACATTTGATGAAGAGTAAAATAGATGGGTTCAATTTACAATTGATAATTGTTTATAGCTTTATAAGATATATAAATAAAAACTTTAAAACGGTTGTAAGTAATCAGTCATTTTCTTTACTGAGGGAAAGACAAGATAACACCGTCATTCCAAAGATTACCTATGCTACGAATACTTAACATCGTTAAAACAATATATTCAAAGCAAATTATATTTCGATTTTTGAAAGAACTAGCAATAGAAATGGTGAATCACAGTCAGAGAAGATCTGAGAGCAAAATAAGTTCTGTCTGTCCCTTTGGTATCTTCGAATTCTTTTTACCAGATCAAATCTTTATTCGTCTTAAAATCATTCCGGAAAAGTATATTTATACCTTGATTTGTGATATTTCATATTGTATTTTCTTAAACATGTTTAATAAACTTGACTTACTTATATAAATCCAAATTATGCCCGATCCGAGTTCCGCTGTAAGTTCCGTTCCGTTAAGCATGTTAAACATTCGATCATTCAATCCAGTTTGACCGAAAAAAAGTAATATTCGAATGTAAACAAAAGGTATTTATATCTTCGGTAACATGAATATAAAAAAATGTAACGGCAGACGTCATTTTCTATAAGAGCAGTAAAACATGTTTAAGTCTTTGTCAGGCTTTTGTGGAGTGTGATTTTCGAGCTGTTTTAAATTATATGCGAGCTTCTGTCTTGTATTTATTTTTAATCAAAAGAAAGAATTATCCCATAGTTAACATTGTGGAATAACGTTTTACAAACTATTTTCTGCCCCTGAATTTCTCTACGGGGAATTAACATTAAGAGTCGGCCATCTTCATTTTTGGCTGGTGCGCGTATGTTTGTCCTTAATTACGAAATTTTAAAAATTGTGCACATTTCTTCTCTTAGGACCTTCTCTCGCGATTCATATTAGAAGAACTACTTAATATTTTCAATTCAGATGCACCTCAAAGCATGTTTGCATGTTATCTAATACTAGTTTAATTACTTAATTATTACGCAGCATTGACAATGTGTACTGCCGGTCTCAAGCTTGCGTGTGCAAATAACGACTTCCGGCAAACAAATGCCTGATTTTACAAGGTAAAATCCCCGTAGAAAAGTAAAAACTCGGCGCAGCTTAAAATACATCGTGATTGCCTTGTTGCAATAATTTCAATATACAAAATTAATAATTTTTTTTTTATATTTTTTATATATTAATAATAAGAATACTGCAGAAAGTTTTTCTTTCCTTACCTGTTTACCCATACTTACAAACTCTGACATAAAGTATAATTATATACACCGACCGTGAACATTTAACAATGTAGCTCTATGCTAAAGTCTATACATGTACATCAGTTCAACATTTTGAGCAGTTTTAAAAATGAGTCAACAATGGTTACGATTCACATGATAAATGAAAGTTTCGGGTTTATTTAGGCAAAATTTGTAATTATCAAGATTTGGGCTTCCGTCAGATTCCGAAAATCAGTAGTTCCGGAGAATACATTTTTATTTTACAACAAATATCAAAGATAATTCTATATCAATTTTAGAATTGCGAAATTAAAACTACGCGAAACAGTTCAAAACGCGAAAGAAAAACAGTTTTTGGTTTACAGTCTATTATTCAGTCTGTCAGTTATATCGCGAGCTGTTACAGTTTTTATGTTGGAAATTGATGCTCAAATAACATAATTTACAAATCTATAGTAATATTAATGCTACATCGACTTGCACCAATATAATTATACACAACACCTGACGTCTATTGCCCTTGTTTCTTATTTTGGATATATGATAATTATTTTGTGATCAACTACTCGTCTTTCATTTAGATAAAATAACAAAACACTTTTAATAATTCATTTTGTTTCCTTAAAAAAAATCTAAAATTAAAATGGGTCTTAAATAACAGTCACTACTGTTTTGAATTTGGTGTAAAAATGATGATTTCCATTTTTATGCTAATATTTTAAACCCTGAAATAAAATATTAAACAATAATCGCTAAATATTTTCAGAAAATGCATTACAATGACCTTGAGCACCACACAAAATGATACGATTTATATAAATCTTAAATTTAACTACTAGAAAAAAACAATAACAGTGTTTCGTTTTTATTGGCTGTCAGTACAGAGAAATAAGAATTTTGTCAATAAAAAATTGTATTTAATATATACTTGTTCGATGTGTCTAGAGTCAGGTAACATCATTCCGTATTCATATTGCAAAACAACCTTTAAACAGTAGTCCACAGTTAACCTGATTTACTAAAAAAAAATTTCGTTCTAAATTTTAAAAATAGATGCCAACATAAGAAAGTATGGAGGCTCTGTAAAGCTTGTGGAATCGTTTTTACAGAGTGCAAAGAGCATCGAAAAAACTTTGTCATTTGTTTTCTTCGAAGTATGTTGAAGTGGGCGTATGTTGTCATCTTGCATCATTGTCAGAGGTGATAAGTAAGGATTCCGAGCTTAACTCAAATTTGCTGAATTTTAAGATGTTTTCTAATGGAAAACATGAAAATAAATATACAGCAATGTTTTTGCGTCTGTGATCTAAACTGGTATTAAGCAACAGTTACTTACAAGATTAATACTATATCAATGGATTTTATTATTGCTGTGTTGATACTGGATAGCCAATAACACTACCAATGAAAGAGATCTTACATGTGCTAATATGCCTATCATAGGTGTTGATGAATCCTTTACTGAATTTACCTTTGTACGAAATATGCCGATTCAATCAGGTGCCAAAACTCCTAGATTTCTTTATGAAAAATCATCTTTAATCGTTTGAATTAAGAATCTTTGAATATAAACTGTCAATAGACATCTTACTACTGGTCAAGTTTGAAAATAAACATGCACATACAAAAATCTTCAAACACATTACTTATCCCTTTTTGTTTCAATATATCTTGTTCATGTTCAATACAAACAAGTGTAAATGCATGCCCAGCATTTTGATCAAATAATGCCGGTGCTTTTAAACCCTTAACATAATCTGACAACAGATTTGATAGTTATGCCGTCCCCAACGGGATCTTACTCAACTACGGAACTGAACCAAGGATGACATAAAACGACGAATGGTTACAGTAGAGGGTAACTGTTTACAGAATGTTTTGTATTAAATGCAATGGATAACATTAGACATAAAACCTGTTGAAGAGCTTGGTTTTTTTTTTTATTTCTAACGTCGATGGCCTTCTTTCCATTGTTACCGCCAAACAATCTTTACATAATATCAATGTATAAAGTTATAACGGGTGTATTTTACATTTTCGAAAATGTTATATATTTAGTTTTGAACTGCACGCTTAAGACTTAAATGACTAATTATTGTTTTTTAACTTGAATAATATAATATTCTTCTTACTTCCTTAAAGACAAAGCTTGACATATATAATTTGAATAATTATAACACTGTTTTTATTAAGACCCACCATCTGTGACTGTACTTGTGAGGAATGATATCGCTGCTATCGACTGCCTACCAACAGATGGCAACCCAGAAACCTACACCTTCTATCAATGGGAACACAAATCCCTGTACGGAAAACATATCCGATATCTAGATGGACTGTCAAATGGAACATTAGTTTTAGGAAGTTATTCGATTAAAGATACTGGTATCTATGTTTGTAAAGTTAGCAATGGAGTACGAGACGAACATGAAAATCTGCTACAGACCGCATCAGCTGTTCTCAAGTATCACGGTAATACGCTATTTAGTAGTTGTAATGAAGGTTGCTACCTTATAGAAAAAAATCTTTTTTGGTACTTATAAAATTTTTAAATAATATATATATTGAAACTCGCATTGATACTTGATAATTTGGCTTTATATATCGTCTTTATATATCATCAGATTTTCAAATTCAATTTTAACCACTATCAAGAAGGGCCTCCATAAATACTTCGGCGCAACCTTTTAAAGAAATAATATAGATCAGATGTGGCTAATAAAGAACTTAAAAGACCTGACATACACTAAATTCAAGATCTCTTTCTCTTGCAACAACACCAAACTGTTCGACTTTTTTCCATCTCTAAAGAGCTATACCACACTCACACCTCATATCAAGACTAAAAGATGTAATTCATATTTCCTTTATTAAAATGAAAAGTGAAGGTTATAACAGTATAACCGAAGCATTTTTTGTTCAACGCAACACAAAATAAAAAACCCTAATATACAGAGGAGATATTACAAAAATGTTAGATGTCCTAATTGACAACATTTAGTTCAGTTCGGTGGACGAGTTTTGCAGCAGACGATCGACATCCCAATGAACACCAAATGTGCTCATATTCCATCTTATCTATTTCTTCACTCGTTTGAGGCAGAATTTCTTAAGGAGACATCGCAGCAAAAAAAGAAAGTTAGCCAAAACCTTTTAACTCAACTTACGTAATATGGAGGATGTTCTGTGACTGAACAGTGCACGATTCAATTTACCACATCTACCAAATCAGCTAAAAGTTAAAGAAACAACAGACACCCCCAGGTCTTTGTCATATCTTGATCTTCTTCTCCAATTAGACAATAAAGACGGCATACACAAAGCTATTTGACAAACGAGATGACTTTTGGTTTTAACCGTCATGTAAAAAAAGCAAACCTTGGCATGACGCGTATATATAAGATATCTTTTAATTTGTCACACTCAAAATCCAAAGATGGCATATTTAGGAATATCTTGTTCCTAATTTGGTTGGTAGAAAATCTTCTCTTTTTACACAGCTTAGCCAAATAAACTGTATCTGTTTACAATCAGCTACCTGCCAAAGAAACTATTATTATAGTCCCTTCTGAGGCTGTCCAACTGAAAGCTGAATTTGCTGTGAAGATATTCAATTAGTCATTATCGTTTTAACTAAGTAAACAGTCAAATTGACAATTGTGTTTCTGGTTTTTATTTGGACAACAATAAAGCCCTCATTGCTTGAACGTCTCGGTTTTGGTATAGGTCACTCTCGCCGTTAACAGCTGTATCAATTTGTTACGACAGATGTACATTTATTTCAAAAACCTCCAAAGTATCATTAGTCAAGAGGTTTGCATTTCCGTTATGACGCGAAATCTAGTTTATTATATGTATAGTTTCTTCAACTTCTTTAGTGTTATTATATGTAAATAACAGAGAGGTGCATTCCTTCTCGCTAGTTTAAAGATAACGGGACACGTGAAATGGTACCGAAGAATTAAGCAATACATGATGGCGACCATAAAAATTTAAGGAGGGACGATTTTAATTTCGATTGAGTGTAACCAGTAATCTATTAGGCAATATCAATCCTCTGCTTAGAAAATCTAAACTTTGGACCATGCAAAAAGTATTGATTCAACTGCGATACATGAAAAACCATAGGCAGGGAAAACATGAATATTGTCACATGCATATGTTAAATTTAAAAGCAAAAAATGGAATCATCACGTTTGTCATGAGTTTTAGAAATAAGGTTACTCTCTTGGTCTGTTATGAGGAATAAATTAAGTATGAAGCACTTATTTGGAGTCTACGGACTCTTTGATTTCTAGTTTGCTTGGGTACATTTGGTCAAGTCACTCACTTAATCAAGCAGTGTTCAATGACAAATATGGTGATAGTGACAAGAAAACTTAGATCTGGCTAATTTCTCTTTTGTTATTTTGCGCGATTCCTTAAATGAGATCGGCTTCATGCTAGTAAAACTAAATATGTCTTCTAGGAGGAGTGTGCAATTGTGGCCAATTGGAATTTTTAACAGTCTGTAGAAAAACTCGTCAACCAAATACTACAAAGATGTTGTCAACCAGAAAATCCAGCGTATTAAGGATATCTAGTTTACATGTTTTAATTAAAATATGCACATCTTCGGTTAATTTTACAGATTAAAACTTTGACTTATGAAGAAAACGAAGATATGATGAAATATCGATTGAGTTAACCTTTCTATTCTTCAAACTTGATTGACAGACTAATTTCTTGCACTCCTTTTAGCTCACCTTACCTAACTTTCATGTGATTTTTTGCCATCACTTGTCGTCCGTCGTCTGACTTCTGTCCGTCAGTCGTCATAAACTTTTCTTTAAAGCTCTTCACCTCTGAAACCAATGGGTCATATTGAACCATACATGGCAGCAATATTTCTTAGGTAGTCCTCTTTCAGAATGGTGTCCGATTGGCCGCCAGGCTAAAAATAGAAAAAAGGGGGATTAAAAAAAATCTTCTCCTCTGAAAATATTGAGCCCATCTTAGCGAAACTTGGCTTGAATGGTCCTTTACTTAAATTGTGTCCAATGACCCCGAACCTAAAACAAAATTGCCGCCAAGCTAAAAATAGAAAAAAGAGGGGATGAGTGTCAAAATCTTTTCCTCTGAAACTACTATGCTGATCTTAACCAAACTTTGCTGAAATGATCCTTGAATAGTATCCTTTCTAAATTGTGTCTGTCCGCCTTCCAATATGGCTGTTATTACTAAAAATAGAAAAAGGGGGTGGCATATTTTAAAAATCTTCTTGTCTGGAACTATTGAGCAAATTACAAACAAACTTTAGTTGAAAGGTTCTTAGATGGTCCTCTAACAAAATTGTGTCCGGCATCCCCCGACAAAGCAAGATGGCCGACACAACCAGAGTTAGTTTTAAATAGGACCCTATGGAAAATTCATAGTCTTAAACTACCTAGCCAATTGCAATCAAGCTTTGTTGGAATTGTCCTCTTACAAAATTTAGTCCAGCATCCGCCGACCAAGCAGGATGGTCGCCTTATAGGGACTTTGTTTTACATAGGACTCTATTGGAAATTCATTTGAAAATCTTCTTATCTTAAACTACCATTCCAATTACAATCAAGCTTTGGTGAAATGGTCTTTAGAAGGTCCTCTACAAAAGTAATGTCCGGCATCCCTCTCCACCAACCAAGATGGCTGCCACAGCCAAACTTAGTTTAACATACGAACTTATGGGAAATTTACTTGAAAAACTTCTTGTGTGAAACTACTGAAACCATTGCAACCTAACTTTGATTGAATAGTCCTTAGATGGTCCTCTATGAAAATTGTGTCCGGCATTCCTCCCCCACCATCCAACCAAGATGGCCGCCAAAGACAAACATAGTTTTTCACAGAACCCTATGTGAAATTCATTAAAAAAAATCCTCTTGTCTGAAACTACTGAGTCAATTGAACCAAGCTTTGATGGTATGGTCCTTAGATGTTCCCAACCAAAATTGTGTCATCAACCAAGATGGCTGCCTCAGTTGAACTTAGTTTCATAAAGAACTCTGTAATATTTCAATCTAAAAATCTGTTGTCTTGGTTTATTGTAACCAAGTTGAATCAATTAAATATCATTTACAGACTTCTAGATACCTCTGATTTAACTTCAAATACTTTGTCAAGGAATTTTTTTAGCGGTTTTGTTCCCCTCTTTGTTGATTCGGTTCGAACAACTTTAGTTTAATCCCGCGACATGTTGAATGGGCTTAACCATGCGTGGTCATTAGCAGATACCGTTGTTTATTAAATTGTGATATTTTAACACCTTTCAGTATTCATTTATTCATATAAGGATCTTGGTGACTCTGGTAAAAAACAAGGGATTAGCTTTCAAGACAACTCATACTAAGACAAAACAAGTCCTTAAATGATGAGTCGGTGAAGTATAGGCATTTAAAATTTTGCGGGAAAAGGTTTCACTTGAGTTTCCAAAGGTTTTGTCTTAGTAAGTTTTATCTTTAAGAACCGTTGAAGAAATTACAAAGGTTTTATAAAGACTTCTCAAATGGCATTACACGGTGTCTTTAATGAATGGAAGTTAAGAAGAACAATTTTGCCTAATAGGAAAAACCAGAGGAATTCGAGAATCTGGCAAAAGATGAAAAAGACATAAGCACCGAACATCTTTAACATTTAAATCTGTTATTTAATCATAGAGATTTGGAACTTTTCACAAAGTGTGGAATTCATATTGTGTTGGGGGCTATTTTAAAGGGCAGTTATTTTAAGATTTAGTCACATTTGTTAAGTAAATTTAATTCTTCATACCCATAACATATTTGTTGAATGAAACAATGTAAAAATATCGTGTATATTGAACATATTTATTTTTTCATTTTACCTCCAGTATTTGACACTAAAAGAGCGAATGTTACACTTGGAGAAAATGGTGCCACTTTACTAATAACATTTAACATTTTTAGCAGACCGATGTTCAGTGAATTATGGATATGTAAAGTAGGAGATAATGCAACTAAAATTATGGTAACAGGTTACAAGACTTTTAATAAAACATTGGCTTTTGAAATGTATAATGTGACATCACTAGTTGAAGGCTTTACTGTTATAATGTCTACAATAATTCTTCAAAGTGGATTCTACAATGTGTACGCAAAAAATCAGTTAGGAGAAGGCAAAAGTGATCTCGAAATAAATGATGTTGGTAAGCCAATGTGTATTTACGTAGGTATATTAATAGCTTTATTTATAAAAACTGTTCAAGTTGAATAGATATTGCATTTATATTCGTTGATTCAGCATACAAGGTGTCCATAAAAACAGCATTTGCTCATTTCGTCAAAGCCTCACCCGAATCGCCTTCTAAGCAAATAAGTTCGTTTGGTGTCAGCAAATGTGTCGACCTATTTTCCTAAAATGTCTCAGCCCTCTAGAACGTCATAAAAGCCATATGAATCTTATTCAGTTCAGGTGAAATTATTATAAATATTATTTAAAGTGATAAATTTCATTTTTGCTAAAGCTTTTGTATTCAGTATGTCTCGTTGTTAGAGAAAAAATTAGAGAAACAATATGAGATGTCCATTCCGTTTGATTCCTATTCTTATTCTTTTTTTTTTTGGCCATCAGTATTTATTTGATATTGATGGATCTCGGCTAGCCTATTCTTTGGTCGTGATATTGCTGTTGAGGGGTTACCCTTTCCAATATGTACATGTATATACAGGTTAGAGACATTCATAATTATAGTTTATATAATAAGGAGAATCTGTCGATTTTCTTGAGAAAAAAAACGATTTTAGGTTGTTGAGCATTACCTGATGATCTGTAAGCTGACAATATTATTAAGGCAACTGATGTTTAGCCGTTCTCTGAAATGAAGGACAGTTTGACTTTTCCGGTTTATAATCACCATCCATAAGTCAGAGTTAATAAACAGATGCAAATGAAAATATTGGAATTATTTATATCTTGTTTCTGTAAATATTATTGCATTATTGCTACACTGTTATTTTTGTGGCGATGTTTTTTCGTGTTTGATGCAAAATCCTAGCTGGTTCACAAAATTTAAAAAGCTAACTTCAGTGAAACATGTTTTTAAAAAAATCACACAAAAGTGGCGTGAATAAGAAATAAGGAGACATTTCAAATAAAAAATAATTTCTTATAACTGTATGCATCCGCCGAATTCACTTCAAAGAGAAAATATTATAAATCAAGGTTTAAATAAGTCCAGTGTAGAATACCAATGTAAGAGATAAAAGTGCATAGTTCAAAGAGACAAGACAAATTTGAAACAAACTAAAAGATATAACGAAAGGGAACAAAGGCTTGGAATAAACGAATTCCTTTAACAAACAGAAGTTGGATCAGGTGTTCCGGAAGGGTAAACATAACCTTCCTTGCTTGCGCAACACCTGTTGTGGAGCTTTAAACTTTAATCGGGGTTAACATCAATCCGAGAAGTTGTTAACTTACTGTTGTATTACTGGTAACAGGTCCATAAGTAGTTGAGATACACTGATACCATATGGATCACTCAATTCATGATGGTGACCATAGAATTTTATGAGGTACGATTTTAACCTTATTGGATGTATCCTTGTTGTAGTATTTTATGCGACAACAACCATGCTCTCTTCGGAAAATCCTAATAATTAGAAAAGACACGAGAGTACCGAATCAACTGCGAAACGTAAACCCTTTAGCTAAGGGAAGCAGGATTATTGCCAAATAAATATGGGAAGTTTACAATAGTAAAGTTGAAGTCATCCCGTTTGTCGTAAAATGAATTCGAAAATACCAAGGGGTCAGACAGAAATCGATAAGTCGAAAGACAGACAAGACCATGGCCAACAAAATGAAATGAAAGACAAACATAGAACACACAACCCTACACTGGAAACTTAAGCTGTGCACCACGAACCTCCGGAAGGGTAAGCAACTCCTGCTCCACTAGTGGCACCCGCGATGTTTCAGTAGTCAAAGCCGGTGTATAGTCACAATCGATGTTAGTTACAAACGGTATAGAAACGTGTTTGTAT
>JARWCS010365281.1:0-10472 GCA_034783895.1 Geukensia demissa | reverse complement strand
CCATTTAAATGCAACAATCAAAGATATATTTCAATGAAATAATTGTAGAATAAAAATTTTATCAAATTTTATAGGATACACAGTTTCTTTTTTCCATGAGTATATATTATTGATGCTAAAAATAACGCTGAAACCGATACAAAAAAAAAGAAACAAAAATCAAACAAATTAATAGTAAAGAATAGATCTATTAAAAATTAACTAAAAAACACACTAAAACGAGAAAAATAAAAAAGCCACTAGCTGGAACCGTAATAAATGAAAAAAACAACTTTTCTTTTTGTCTGCCTGAATGCGACTATTTAGTTTAAAAAGAGGTGTATTTATTATTAAAAAATTCTCTATAAAATGTGAAAAAGAGTTGTAAAATCACAACAAAAGAAGCCATTTTATTTACCTCATACATAGAACTCCTGGTCGCTATGGAAATTAGTGACATTGAAAGAATAGCATGTAAAATTTTTTTGTAGTTTGATTACGGAGAATAAAATTCTCGATGATAGAGTTCTTTTAAGTTATACACAAAGAATGCACTGTTTAGTCTCAAACAAAATTTCAAATATTTCTATTTTTATCTGTGGTGCTTCCCAACTTTCAAATCTCTAGCCTTACATTTTTGCTTGTTAACGTCACGTCTCTATTAATAAATTGTTTACGCGCGGAAACTCGATATTGCTATTAAGCTTAAGTCGGTGGATTTGGTTGTATTTACGTCAATTTCGTCAAGGACAACCCTTTGTCTTTTTTCTTTTGTTTTCTCTTCGTTTACTGTAGAAAGAATTGTGTCTGTTACTGAAGAAGATTTTCTAGTGCTGAGGTCGTAAATTCTGACGATTATATATAATTAGTTCAATAAAAGCGAGAAATGAATCGGGTGCTTTTTTATGTATTTTTTCTAATACAATACTGACAAAAATAAGAGTCATAGACTTTACTGTTCCGTTTTTAGGAAGACTTCTTTTCAATGCCATTCAGGTACTTTCAAAAGTCTGTTTCAGGGTCCACAAAATAAACAGAATGGTTTGCCTTTAAGTGTTCAAATCCTTCACTGTCAAAACAGTCACTTATAATAGTGGTTCTTTATCATTTTAACGAGTGTTTTTTTGGTTTTATCTTCAACGGCAACAAAAAAGCATTTCTTTGACTCACATTTACTACTTTCTGCAACGCTGCTTTTGAATCGTGTGACGTAATAATAAATGGAAATGGCATCTTTTGATCACGTGATGCACTTACCTGGACGTCGCAAAATGAAAACTTACGAAGCCACACCACACTTAAGAGGCTTCATTTTTAAAAACAACAGATTTTTAAAACAAAACTTATCTCAAGGAACTCGATTTTGCTGACCGATTTCTGTTTTATTGCTTCGTTTTCGATTTACAATTTTTGGCTCGACTTTATTTATATATGTAATATATACATATAAATGTATTTCCGTACTTTTTCTAGGGGACCAATATAACAAGTGTTCCCAGTCGGTCTTATTGAAAAGGTTTGATCAAACCACACATTTTAACAAGAACCAGAATATAAAAAATACCCTCTAAACATAAAATATGTACCCTTATGGTATTTTTTCTCTTTACCACTTAGGTTTAGAAGTCAAGTGCGATCAAATGATTTATAAACTGTTAATGTAACAGAAAAGTGTGTCTCCCATGAAATATTGTCCACCTATACTGTTGTTACCTAAAATAAAGTCTGAGGACGGAACAATCTGAACATTATCGGCCATTTCCGTAAAAAAAAATCCGGTAAGGTGACCTATGACATAAGTGGTAGCCATTTTGTCTACTTCTGAGCGTGGCCATGTTTGATATCAAAATACGATTTACAAAACAGACATAAAAACAGTTGCGACTTAAAACTTGATAGACTGACCTTTTGATATGTTTAGTCCAAAACTGAATGTATTGTTACTTATTGGGTTTCAGTTTCTCGTATTTTTTTGGAATTGCAGATTTTAAGGTCCAAAAATCTAGAATATTTTAATAAATTTTATCCAAAATGCTTTTTCAAATGTATCAGATGCCTGTAATTCTATATACTATTTTGGAGTAGGAACTTAATGTCAGGCGAATGAAGACATAAGTGTTTGCAATGTCCGACCACATCACATTTTGAGCATATTTATGCTCAAATTCATACACTTACGTCCTAGTATTATTTCAGAAGAATGACATGAGCGTGTTCCGACTGAGGACGGAATAAAACACATTGATAATCATGAAAATTTGTCCTCATGGGTTTTCTTAAAAAATAAATAACAGGAAGGACACTTTTACACAGGATACTTTTTGGCTTACATTTAAACTGTTGCATATCAGTTACAGGTGCAATATATTGTAGCGCAAAATTGGTTTCCAGTTATTACTCTATTTCTATGTCCCAAAGGGGCAGACAGAAATCGTTAAGTCGGAAGACAGACAAGACCATGACCAACAAAATGAAACGAAAGACGAACATAGAACACACAACACTACACTGAAAACTAAAGCTGGAGTAACACGAATCCTACGAAAACCAGGGTGAGGTCAGGTGCTCCGGGAGGGTAAGCAACTCCTGCTCCACTAGTGGTACCCGTACTCAGCGGTTGTCGAAAAAAGGAGAACCCGTTCGGTATAACGGGAAAGTCCATGTTTTCTATAGAAAAAAGTTCAAAATCACTACGATCAACTTGTAAGGTAAGAGGTCCACAATGGTTTCACGTAACAAAGAATTCCTGAATTCTCGGGTTTTTAGTTTGCTGGTATGTCTGAGTCGAACTATAAAAAATAAAAATATGGAGTAAATGTTAAGGAGAGAGCACCACAAGACTACAAAAATAATTTCAACACAGTTAGAATCTGACCCCTTTTCGCCAACGTTTTAAATCCCTGGTTAACAGGCATCCATATATGGATAGTGGCAGTATACGAAAACAAAATTCAAAAGAACAAATATCTAATGTTTGATTTTTAGTTTAGAATGTCGGGTCTTGCGACAAATAATGAAAAACTATAGGTTCTAAAAATGGCGATAGGAAGAGTCGGGAGAACGTTATTCTGAGGTTAGAAAATGCTTTAGTAGAGTTTGTCAGTGTTTCCTTAATAGTGATATCCCAGTTCTTAGGAGAAATAAAAAAAATATATTGGATGCATGTACTTTGATACCTAAATGCTTGTTCATTAGTTTAACCTGTTGATCAGGACGACAACCTGTCGCAATAAAATAGTTTGAACCTTGAAATTATTTCATGGACATTAGTGAGTCTAAGGAACATCGAAGACAGTATGAATAAACCGAAAAACACATCAAATTACAAACATTGCGGACCAAGCCAATAATTAAAAGAACTTAAAACACAGCTTTTAAGGCCTATCGTTCGCAGCAAGAAAATAATGTGAGGCAAATAATACACAAATTTGATTTGATCTTAGTAATATCTGACAATCACGCTACCTCTATGCGATAAAAATCAATATTTTAATGACTTAAAATATGTGAGTTGGATAAAACAGATGAACATACACATATGTTCCGGAACGTAGACCGCCTCAATGGTGTAATGGTAAGCGTGCTAGCCTCGAGTGTGAAAGGTCGCGAGTTCGATCCCTAGCTAAGTCAAACCAAGCAAAAGCACGAAACATTTAAGGGTAAGAGCAAAGACTGGTTTACCGGAATAATGTGTCAAGGTAAAGAGGCAAGCCTTCCTGTAGACTGTTGCTTTCGTGTGCCTGCACGTTAAAAATCCGACTCATTGTTATCACTCAGTAAAAACAATGCAATATCACAGGTTATTACTAGTTGAACTTAATTATGATACAGCAATGATTTCTTCTTACGTTTCCCAGATGATTCCATCCGTGAGGCAACATTAACTGTGTCTCCAAATAAACAGTACCGAGGCATTTTTAAACCTACCACGCCAGCAACCACCGAGCCTGTAAAGTTAAACATCATAATGTAATATTGAACTACAAATGTATACAGATCTTCGGTGTGGCTATGCTGCAATAGACAAATTTATGATACATGTAAATCAAATTTAAAATCAGGACCAGTTTATGAATAGTTATGCAGACAGTCTTTATAAGCTCAGTGATGTTTTTTTAGCAATTCACAAGATTGTAAACATGCTAACAAAGTAACATTTTAGAACCATAAAAAATTCAACCTTAAATGTTGTAACTAACTGAGTATTGCAGATGGCGACATAATGTTGGCCAACAAACTGCAACCATATTTCCGTTCTTCGTGTTAATCATAGAACGGCATTTTTCGACATTTAAACTGTCAGTTTTTGAGAATTCCTGTCTTTGTCAAGAATTAAAGCCTGTGAAAAACTTTAAAAAATCTCTAATAGATATAAAAATGAAAAGATATTGGGCAAACGTCGAGAGGTTGCACTCGAACCACGAGAAAAACACATTGAATCTAGAAATTTTGAGGTCTCCGCGTGCTAAATACAAAGCCAGAATGTACATTCTCAATACCTGTATTAATACCTATCCGTATCTTCCATCTTTCTTCTGGAATATGCGGTACACTGGCTTCACTAACCGTTTTCATTATCTCCAAGGACATATTGGCAATCTCTACGGCGTGTCTTTCTCTTTGTTTAACTGCAACTGGCAAGCCAGATGCAACCATATAAGCATCACCTATTTCATGAAATATCTATTAAATATTCAAAAGTTAATTTGCATTTAAAAATTTACATGTTTTAGGGGTTCTGTGTTGAACATCAGGTTTTTGTTGTTGATTGTGTCTCAAGGTTATGTGTTTACTACCTATCATTTTGTTTTTGTTATGTCGGCATGATTTGTGTTAAATATCAAAGAGTTTGATTGTCATGCCGGAGGAATATGTGTTGACTTTCAAACTGTTTTATTGTTAAGAATCTTCGTGTGTGTTTACCGATTTTACATTGTCTAAAGAATGTTCATGTTTGATTGTCCTGTTAACTTTGTCTTACTTTTTGACAATAAATGCTATCTTCTTACTATTTACGATGTCTTCCGGTATCTTTATAATGTCTTTGTTAAAAAAAGGTGTTGTTGATTGTGCAATATGTAGTAGGTTTTTGTCGCGCCTTCGACATATATATATAAAATTTAAGCGTCAAGTACTGAATCATGACTGAATCTATTTGAAGTATAAAATTAAAATGGTAGGTTATAGACAGTCATTTCCACCTAATAATACGGTGTGTATTTTTGATAAACACAAAACAATTGTTTTCCACAAAACTGAAGAATTGATAATAGCAATCATTTCATAAAACAAAGTCAACAAAATCAATATGAAAAATACTCGGAAATTTGCCTCCTCCATCCTTCCGGATTAAAGAAGATCATCAAATAGTTTTCCTGAAATATCATTTTAAAGTATTAAGGTGGTATGAACAAATAAAAATTAAGTTTTTGTTTGATATTTTATCAACTGAAAGTTGGATGGTCAATCAAGTAGCGACAAGCCAATGGACACGATAAAAAACCAAAGAAATATATGACAAATAACAAAACACGACATATACAATTAGAAAATGAATAATAAAATGGAACCCACCATCACAAATCTGATTTTAATTGGTTGAATGTGTACTGTGATGTCTTTTTTTTTCGTTGGTTTAAATTCAAATTGGTCGAACATTTTTGGCTGCTTTAATTTTGTCAAATTAAGGTTGAATATATTTTGCATTTTGATCTTGTATATCTTTTATTTTTGATCGATTGGATATTGATTGCAATTTTGTTTTAATGTTTATTTTCATGTATTCGATAAAAGTATTTTTGTAACATAACACAGCCTTGTGATTTCTAGATTTTACACTTTACAAACATGTAACATACCAATTGTTTCGACTTTGTAAACATCGAAAGCTTCCAGTTTTTCATCCATCATGATATACAAAAGATTCAGCATGTATATAACCTGCATGGGGGAACTTTTGGAACAGATATCTGTAAAGCCAACAATGTCCGAGAAATATATAGTTACGGAATCATAGTGCTCCGGAATTATAGTCTTCTTCTTCATCATGCGTTTGGCTATAGAGATGGGTAACATTTGATAAAGCAATTGCTCCGATCGTTTTCGTTCTTTTTCGAGGTCATACGTTTTGACCTTGAGAGAATTAGCAAAAAGCTGAAGTTTTTTTGTAAGTCTGTATACACAAATAACAATAATAGGAAACATTGCAGCTGATCCTATCATTTCTACGAGGTTTATCACTGAATCTGCCTTTAAATGATCGATGTTTATATTCACCAAGCTTACAACTTCCTGCAAAAACAAATAACACAAAGTGAAGTATTTGCTAAATATAAGCATAAAGGGGCTGATTAAATGATAAAAAAGCCAGGGAAATAATTTAACTATCTCTCTTAAACCAACAGAGCTGCTTTCAGAATTATCTTAAGTTTTTTACTATAATTTGACATACAATTTCTTTGTGATGAAAGTCAAAGGACTTTGATATTATCTTCTAGATTAGAAATTAGGATTCCCCCAGCAGGTGCTAAGAGCAAAAAAAAAAAAAAAGAAGTATATGTCCTTCAGAAGCAACTGAACCTTATTTATGTTTGTGAAGTAGCTCATTGAATCGAAGCATTTATTCTAATGCTTTTAATTTGCATTTTTGTTTGTTTTAGTTCGTCTTTATGGACTTTGCATTTTTTAATTCCTCGTAGATATAAACTACATTGTACAACATACTTGTGCAACTGTATCCTCTATATGTTTTAATATATCCATATAACTGGTCATAGAGTTATACCAATCTGAACTTTTTTCAATGGAACCATTGTGTTCTTTATTATCTAAAATATCCAGACGCATTCTTTCTAATCTTCTTTCAAGACTGGTTGACCAGAAGAGTGTCTGAATTTTAGATTTGACGACTGAAGAATATTGAATACTTCTTTCTAGATAGCTGTGACCAAGAGTTTCTTTTTCTTTGTACCATATTAAATTGTTCTGTGACAATGTTCCTGGAAAGATAAGAATTTTTTTCATTAATTGTCTTTAATTGTTATACGGTATCGACCTGTGAGACTTATATCAAATATAATTTCAAACTTAAATATCGAGACACTCAGATTTGTAATTTTCAACAAGCGTTTTAAAAGAAGTGATTCTAACCGGACTAAATGTAATGTTTTTACGATATATTGTTAGTTTATTCCAATCAAAAAGTCTAAGCAATAATGTATTTTGAACAATAAATATCGTAGAACGAATATTGAAACTGTATGAGGTTTCCTGGAACCTGTTGTCTCGCCTCTCACCCTATTGACATTATAAAATATTTCCATAAGTCTGACAAAACTATTTAATTTTTTACAAAATACCTGAAATATAGAAAAAGGAGATGTGGTATGATTGTCTATAAGACAGCCATCAAAACGTGTAAATCTATAACTTCTACAGGTTGCCCTCAGGCCTTCTATAATTGACACATTTCAACAGCCTACGCAAAACTGTAAACGGCCTCCAAAATCAAATATAATGATATTCACATATAACAACTACACAATGTATCGGCAAAAGAAGTTAACATTGCAAAACTAATAATGGCATAAACCAAGTGTCTATGACAACTCGTTATCGCAGAACAAACTGTGAAAAAAACGTAAAGTAATCACTCATTCATGACTGAGGGGTAGGGCCATCAAATGGAAAAGGAGTTAGGATGTAATAAAATAGACAAAACTCCATAACAGATATCAAGTGGCAAGGACTACTGTTTTGGGCTGTAGAAAACTGACCATCAACTGGATGCGGATAGTTGGCGACGCCGCCGCTACCGGACTTTCCGTTGCAGGCAAGAGAAACATGAACAGATATAGAGTAAATATCACAAATACTGCACTCCGAACGCGTCCATAAGAAAATCAACGTTGTTCCCCACAAAGTCTTCAACAAGGGTGGAATTTTACTCCTTGTAAAAAATATAAGCGCCCAAAATAAATCAAACGTTTAAAACAAAAATACTGCTCTTATCTGCATATTATCAAAATTGTGCATAATCAAAAACATTTAACACAAAGAAACCATGATCATAATTCGGGACTTGGAACAGGCACATGAGATATGTTGTGGGGTTTATCAGTTTAGTAGGATCCCAACGCTCCACTAACAAGTGATCAGGAAAAAAAAGAGAAAACAAAAGTAGAACAGACGAACTATAAAGATCAAATAGAAATTCCCCGAATCCGGCTACAGAGTTCCTGAATTACAATAAACGTACTAGGTTTGTCTTTGTGTTATATGTTTTGTTACATGTACATCTTTTTAATATTCAGGTAAGACAAGTATTTTTTACGCATACACGATTTTTATTTATGGCGATTTAGAGCTTTACACAAGGAGTGGTATTCCACCCTTGTTGGAGGCCTTATGGAGACTTCTAGATTTGTAAATTCCCTATATTTCTCGTTGTTGAAGTTCAGGCTCTCTGATATTTACCCAATATCTCTTTATTTTCATAAACAAACAAATATTATAATGAATGCACGCATACGGGTAAGATACTTCATGATAAGACATCGGCCTATCATTAAAAAAATTATGCCCGACACTTCGGCCTTACAACACGATATATCATGAAACACAGAATGCCCGACGATGTAATATTGTTTTGGACGCAAGGAAAGACTAGATGAATACAATGAAAAATTTATTAATATCTGTGTAAGGTAAAGATTAGTGTATCGATATCCCTACCAACAAAACCCAGTTTTCATATTCTGACTTCAACATCGAACCTGTACCCTTTGTGGATAAATTTGCTTAGCGACAAGTGAGATTGATAACATCATAACAAAAGAGAAAATCAAACATCTCTTAATCTTTGAATCATTTTACCGAATCCACACAACAGCAGAAAAAAACCTCTATAATAAATAAGAAAATGAAATGATATGGGTCAGTGTCAGAGAGACCTTACTGTATGCTTTCTCTACAACCTGAAACGCTGTTCTAATGCTCTTGATGAGAGGTTACTCCGTGGAATGTACATATAGTACAAATGTATATCAACATTCGTTCTATTTATTAAATATTGGTGAACTTGTAGTTTTGAACCACTGGGTCGATGCATCTGTTGATGGACCACAGGTCCCCAAGGGTGTTCACCAACCAAGTTGTTAGACATGACATTTATCAAATATTGTTTCACAGACATTTGTTAAATTAATAAAGCACTTAAACAAGGAAAGGCTTCTAAATGCATTACACCTAGTCGTTGTCCATTCCTTTGGTTATGGCTTCATATTTCTATTTGTTTGGATTTGATTACTGCTTTTACTATGTTTAGATCTCGGACTTCCTATGTTTTGATCTTATGCTATTTATTTATTTCGCATCGGTCAACTTGTACTTAACTCTCCGTTCAAACTACTGAAATTACATTTACTTTCTCTTGATTTGTAATAGTTTAACTTTTAGAATATTCGTCTTCCACATGAACTTAATTGTACTTCCGCGGTAGTAAAGATCAAAGGTTAAAACTTATTGTATCATATAGTTTACTATAAATGCTTGTATACTCTCCGGATTTCTTTCTGAATAAAGATGACAGAGTATGAATTTACTGGTCTTTGATATCACAAGGTCGATATATGACTTCATACACTGTATAACCTCTATAAGTTCTATTAAGATCTAATAACGAGTGGGCTTTGATGTAAGAATCTTATTGATAAATAAATGTTAACTGGAAATGACTTGATATGTCTGTACACATTGTACTGTCATCAACTATTTCTGTAAAAATGAACGAGACCGTCACGATAATATGTTTATTTGCAAAGGTCTATGTTGGTGTGAAGGTTTAAGCTCTTTTATTAAGGCTTTAAAGAATCCTTATTGTGAAATTTTTATTTTTAAGTTTCTGTAAGACAAAAAACAATTTGACTAGGAAATTTAGATTCAGTAAATAGGGTCTAAATTAATAAAAAAAAGAACGATTTTCTTTCTTCACACAAATCAATAATAAAAGCAGAAATATATGACAATGGATATCTTCCCACTGTCTTGACAACAATCCGTTCCTCTACCAGTTGTGACTAACACTGGTTGCGACTTTACACCTTTTCTGTCTACTGAGTATCACGACTGGTCCCACATGCTATTCCTTCCGTAGCACCTGAACTCAACCCTGGATTTTGTAGGTTTTGTGTTACTCTAGCTTTAGTTTTCGGTGTAGTGTTGTTCGAACTATGTTTGTTTTGCGGGCCAAGGTCTCGTCTGTCTTCTGATTAAATGATTTCTGTCTGCGTCTTAGTTTTCTTCGAATTTTTTTATACGGACCCAAATGGAAATAGTGAAAATGTGAGCGGGTAGAGTTTTGAAATTAATCTAATGAGATGCTACAAAAAGATGAATAAATAAGCTACATGTATAAATATAAGTATAAGGAATTCGAAGATACCAAAGGGGCAGACAGAAATCGTTAAGTCGGAAGACAGACAAGACCATGGCCA
>JARWCS010365270.1:0-10472 GCA_034783895.1 Geukensia demissa | reverse complement strand
TCTAGAACAAGTTCTGTGGCGTTCATGGGTTCATTTCATCTTCATACTGTAGCTTACGACTTGCGACAGTATTACAGACGCTCCGTGCAATATAATACTCGCGTTCGCTTCATTTCATTCTTTTTTAATTGTCTGCAACAGTCGTGTTCACCAACGGAAAGTTTCATTTTTAACATTTAGAGTGGGTTGTGAACTTTTAGAGTGTTGATTAAAACTTAAGAGTGTTGATCGTATGGCCACCGTGAATAAAGTCGTAATTTATATTTCCTAGGACAAACTAAAAAATACAATTTTTACTGATCATCATTATGTTTTATTGTGTCTTCGGAACAATTGTATACGTAGACAATGTTTCATGGGAGCATTATTTCATGTTACATTCGAGCCTTAAGCAGTTAACAGCTTCAAACAAAAAATTGCTTATATAATACTCGACAACTCGAGATAGTCGAAGTATAAAAGTAGACTACTCAAATTCTCCGTCAGGGGTAAAACTCCTTCCAAAGGGGGGTCTGTTGGTTGAGCGATATGTTTGATTTCTCATAACGGGAACGTTACCACCATGGCCTTGTAAGAAGAATGGCAAGCTCTCAGGGACCGTTCAATATTTATCAAAGTACTGCGCCGGTGCAATTTGTTTTCAGTCTTCGAAATATCTATTGACCCAGCATAGCCATTACCTAAAAAATCTACAAGCCCAGTCAGCTATTTAAGCAAAAAAACTAATTGCCCAGCAAAAACTTTTCAATGCCATTGAAGAAAAGTCAAGATGAAAAAAAAAGGCATAAGAGCCCTGTTTCTCAATAATTTGTATTTCTATGTTTTATGACATGTACATTTACTCCAAATCCCCTCCCCCCTTTTTTTAGGTCAGGTCAAAGTTATTGTGTCTTCCAGATTTACTTTTATCTATTCTAAATATTTTGGTTTGCAAACGATTTTAAGTAGCTGTAAATGGTTAGTTTATACCAAATTAGTAGAAAAAAATGGTCAGTATTACAGATTGGTACTTTTATGAAAAGTGTAAATGCTGAAATATGAAAATTTATTTGGGTTTTTTTTTTTTTTTTGCATTATCTAAAATTTCCTGTATATTTTATGTACATACTAAACCAATAACGTTATTTTGATGTATGGAATTGGAAAAATAATAGCTCTTAACAGTTAATCAAAATTATTCATTTGTGTGGTTCTAAACATCAACTGAAATTTCACATTAATTTGTGATCTATTTGTGATCTCAATTTCCTGAAAAAGAATGAAACTTTTAAGCAGTAAGTGAAATGTGTACATGTACTTAGGTTGGATATTTTAGCATTATTGATTTCTAAGAAAATACAAAAGAATTATTTTAGTTTTTATACTTGACTCTAAGTGTTGTCTTAGATATTTAAAACTGCATTTCAAACTTTAAACTTCACCTATAGAGAGAAACATTTATATCTTTTATACATTTCATTGAAATACAATGAAACTTTGCAGATAATAAGTAAAACATTACTGAGAATAGATACAAAGTATTATTGATTTCTGAGAATGTACAAGAAATTTATTTTTGTTTTTATACTTGACTCTGATTGATGTCTGCATGGGCATTAATAATTGTAAAGTTTCATTGTTGAAGGAAATAAATTTAAATGTTTCATAAATTCAATTGAAAAACAAAAACAAAAATTTGCAAGAAGGAAGGAAAATATGTACTGAGGATATATAATAAGCATTATTGACTTCTGAGATAGTACCAAATAATTATTTCAATTTTAATACATGTACATGTACTCATTCCAATTCTTGTTGTAGATAATTGTAGCAGTGTAATTTCATTTATAAAGAAAGACATTTATATTTTTCAAGAAAAATATTCTAAAGATAGATACTATGTGTTCTTCATTTCTGAGGTGGTGTAAAAAAAACCTTCATTTTTAGACTTTACTCTCCAAATAGTATTTGATAAAAAGTATTGTTTCATCTATATAAGTACTCCTGTGTAATACTTAATGCAAATACAATGGATCCAATTTTCTGCTAAAAAAACCTGTAAAATTTATGAATAAAACCAAGAAGATGGGGATTTATATACTCTTAAGTACATAAAGTATGTAAGAAATATAAAATGATGCAAAAATTTGCAAGAAGATATTCCATTTTTCCATATGTGAACTTTTATATCAGCACCCCATGTTTTACTAATTACCGCACAATACTATGGATACAATTTGCTGCGTAAAACTATTAACATCTTTTAAATTCAACCATACAATAAGCATTTAAAGGCTCTAAAAGTATATAAAATATGTAATAAATTAATAATTATGCAAATTGTTGTAATATAAGCTACCATTTTTTAGCATATGAGGTTTTTATGTAAGCACCTCCATGTAATACTGAATACCACACAATACTATGAATACAGTTTACTGCTTAAAACTATAAAAGTTTTAATTAAAACCAACAAGATAATTAATTATGACTGTAAACTACATAAAATATATAAGAAACATAGAATAATGCAACAAGTTGCAATATAATTCACCATTTTATAGTATGTGAACTTTTTATATAAGCACTCCTATGTATAGTCCTTAATGTAATACTTTATTTTTTCTTTCTTTTCTTTTCTTTTTTATTTATTTATTTATTTTTTTTTTTTTGGACAATTTGATGTCAAAAAAAGTTCCTGCCCAGCTCATATACATTTCTAATAAATCTTTATGCCCAGCAGATGAAGGATGTAAAATAACTTTGTGCCCAGTATAAAATGCACTGGCCCAGTCATCTGATAAATATTGTACAGTCCCTAACTAGTGCTCTAACTACTATTAAAACTGATGCCATTAATGTTACGAAAGTTCATCCATCAACTACTTTTGGAGTATACAAAATTCACTAGATGTTTAAGACAAACTAAAGTATGTTCAAGTTTCTTTTCTACAATATACAAATATGATTTTTCTACTCTTAATACCACTTTACCACACAAGCTTATTAAAGAAAAGTTTTCATATGTAATTGATTGATCATTCAAAAAGTCTGGTTGCTCCTATATATGCTGCAATAAGTATAAATATTATAATAAAAACACTTGTTGGAATCATCTGATAAATTGTAGCTGATGAAAAATACAAGTTTACCCATGCTGAATAAGTATGATGAATTTTGGTATGACATAAGTACATTTCAAAGAGTCACCTTTCATCAATAACATTAAAACCAAAACAAAGTTACAGCTTTTGTTTTCTTTGATTTCCTCCTTTGACCGCCGGTTGGAGGAGAGTAGGGATCCCACTAAACTAGTTTAACCTCACCAGATTCTCATATGTCTGCCCCAAGTCGGAATTGTGGTCATAGATTTGGCTTTGTGTTATATGCATTGTTACATATACGTTTTTGATAACATTCAGGTAGGAACAGTATTATTGTAAGCATAAACGTTATTTATTTTGGGGATTTAGAGATTTTTACAAGAAGTGGTCTTCCATCCTTGTTGAAGGTCTTGTGGGGAGTTTTAGATGTGTAAATTCCCTCTGTTTTTCTTGTGGTTGGACTGCAGTCTATCTGACATTTCCTCCATATTTTTCATTATAATATTTAAGTTAGGAAACTCGTGATGTAAAATGTGGAGGATTGTTCGGTATTGTTTATGTTCTCAGGATTGTATGTAATATGTACATTTCAAGGAGTAACCTCTCATCAGTAGCATAAGAACCAAAACATAGTTAGTACAATATCCAAAAGTAACATTAGACGCACTTAAATCGAAACAAAACGAAATAAGAAGCCAAATCAGAAACAAGGACAACTACTGAGTGCAATACTTTTTGAGACCTTTCCGTATTTTTAGTGCTTTCAGAATTTTTACAAATGCAGCAAATTTCTGTAATACATTCTTCGATAAATTTCATGTCAGACAAGCCTGACAACTGGGCCGATAAATACACCTGTGGTCTACCAGCAGAGGCATCAACGCACTGGTTTCAAAAAACAAAATTACCAATGTTGAATAAATATGGAGAATTTTGGTATGCAATATACATATTTCAAGTATTAAACTCTAATCAGTAGCATCATAACCAAAACTTTGAAGTCCAAGAACCAAATATAACAAAAGAAGCACTCATTTTATACAAATCAAAATAGGAAGCCAACTCCTACGGCAGGGCAAAACTAAGTGCAATACTTTTCGAGGCCTTTCCGTATTTCAGTGCTTTAGAATTTTAATAATTGCAGCAAATTTCCGTAAATTATTGTTTGATAAATTTCATATCAAACAGGTCTGACAACTGACGTTCCGCTATAACGATGATGTTCTTTCAATAAATTATTCTAAATTTGGTGACTGTTGATCGCATCTATTTCGTTAAACTTGAAACAGAGGCTGTATAGAAACAAGTGGGTTAACAACAAAACTTCACGACAAGAGAGATGACTTTGACTTTCTCATTGTAAAGGACTATGGCCAATTTCCCTAGAGATCTGTTCATTGAACATCGGTTCTATAAATAAATTACATGTATCTTATTTTAAACGAAGTAGTATAGATGTCTAATTTTTCCTTTTCCCTACGTACCAGTTTATTTGAAATTATCAACATCATAACGATTTCAAAGCAAGGAGTATATATACCTGTTATCTTGAACCAATATGTTTTTGTAAAGTATTAAACTTTAACCAAATAAGCAGTTTGCCAGATGGTTTATTCTTCTACAATCAACAACTGACTATTATGAAAGTTTCTTGTAGTAGTCATTTACCTTTAATATTCCTTAAATTCTCTAGATATTATGCAGTAGAAATGCATTTATATTTCTAAAATGTCAAGTCTTTAGATCTGTTTGAGAAAACAACACACGATTTGACTAATTTCAAAAAAGAAAGACAAATAAGCACAATTTAGGACATATTACTTTTAGGACTGTTTTGCGTTATTTTTTTCTATTTTAAAATTCTATGGCTACAGCCTTAAAACATTCTGGCTGACATGGTACCTCAATTGCAACAGTCTAATTTGCTGCTAACTTTAAAGGCACATGACTGTGATAAAAGCAAAATCACAAACCAAATAACAACTTGGAGCATAAAAAAAATCTTTGGATTAATGAATGCAAGAACATAGAAAATTTAATGAGATTAGTTTAAAGTGTTATCCATTAAACTTACACAAATCTAGTACATTTTAGAAAGGAGTAGGTACGATAAGGCCCATATTTGGCCCAAAATTTAAGATTTCATGACACAACAATAAGTTGATGTGAAAATGTTTTTTAATAACCGTCTTTTACTAATTCATAATTTAAACTCATATTATTGTCATGATTTTGACAAAACAAAAGGGCACATTTCAACAAGAACGTAACATTTTATGTAAAAATACCCACTTTTTCGAGGTGCTCTGTTTAAAATAAAAAATTACCAATGTTAAATAAATATGGAAAATTTAGGTAGATATATGCGCTCAAAAACATCACAAAGATATTTTAACGAAACATTTGTACTTGATAGACCTTTACTTGTGCAAAGTTTGGTTTTGTTATTTTAGCGCGATCTATATCAAAATCGCGAAAATTGTATCAGATTTCGTGTCGAATCAAGTAATTACGCCGTATTTTCCCAAATAAAGCAATTTCTAAGTGCCATGTGACCGTTGTACAACCAATTAAACTAAAACTGTTGGATTTTCTTTTAAAAGGCATTGTTTTCAATTAAGATGATATAGAATTATAGATATTATACACTTTTCATTATCAGCCAAATTCTCGGGCCAAAGACGCGGCTTAATGACCCTTGTCCTATCCATTTAACATGAAACATCTATACAACTTCAGGGGATGTTAAAATAAAATGTCGGATTCACGAAAAAGGTTCTTTAATAAAATTTTTGTTGTTTTTTTTCAGCGACCTAAGTTATAATCATATTACCTATCTAGAGAGCAGTATTTTTTCCCGAAACGTTAATCTACATACCATGTATGTATAATATTTTATTCAATTCAAATAGTAATAAACTGCTAGGCTGCATAACTACAAGTATTTGCTTAAAATTTTTATTTATTTTAAGGCTAAAATAAAAAATACATTTTTGTGTATAATGCACTTAATAATAATTTTTACAAATACTTCATACCATCAAATTAGAATATGACTGGAGTGAAAACCTTTCCAAGAAATCGAATTAAAAACAAGATCAACATTAAAAAAATCAATAGGCAGGCAAAGAGAATTCCAAAACAAGAAGAACAGAAGCTTAGGCTCATGAATGGGTGGATCAGGACAGCTTCACCCTTTACACATACCATATTTTTTAGAAAACAAAATGGAGTAAAATCCCCTTTATCGCGCACGACACAGGCTTTGTGTCTACATCATTAAAATTGGCGTCGAATCATAATGTAAATCTCAGGTCGTGTAAAAAGATGAACTATACGAAGTTGATTGAAAGCAACAAGTGGATCAGATTTCCAGAGGAGTAAACGTAATGTTCCAAGCGAGAATTATTTATATATCTACTGGTTTCATGTAATTTTTGAAATTTGCTAGAACAAAAGTGAATCTCTATCAAAAGTTTCACAATTTAACATGTAATATGTTTAACATGTCTAATTTTTTGCAACAGCTGAAGCTGTAGTTACAAATTTATTTTAACTTGAAATAAAATATTTTCCTATAGGGTAATTTTTTCGATTTTGTAAATTTGCTTCATTTTATGGGTGCAATCAACCAATGTTTTCGGGTAACATGACAGGGTCAAATTTTTAGTTTTGCGGTTTTTAAGACAGATAAAGATGCGATTTTAGGAATATAGCTGAAAAATATTCTAGCTATAACAATAAAGCGCAATATTTATCTAATGAAACATGCCATTTTTTTTCGATGTCAAAAATTTAACAAAGAGAGGTAATGAAACATGACATACTTTATATTTAGACTTAAGTCGTGGCAAATGCTGTTTGGTGTACTATAATCTTTATACATACATTTATACATACTTGACTCTCTGCTGATCAGCTGTCTAAGACATATTTGGAAAATATCTGAATTTTATGAAAATACACTTACTGATACATACCATATTGAAATGTTTCTTTCCGTAAAATATCAAGAAAATATTAACACAATAAACCGCAAGCACCCACCCCCTCTCTGATAGAACAAAACGGATGATTAAGCCGTAAATGTATTTCCCTTTTGAGAAAACTAAAGACTGGCATATAAAGATATGGACAGAAATGACCCATATACCATTAAACATTGTTTTGTTGTGAGGAAGAACATAATTAATAATAATTTGCTTTATTTTTATAAAATGACATTCGAAAAAAGCCTGTTTGCACTTTGAAAAAGTAAGCATGTTCATCTAAAATTGTGAATCTGGCTGGACACGATGCCAACAGTGATAAAAACTAACTGAAAAGAGAAGAATCAATATAAAGGTCCATGATGAACTTGTTTTCTATCAAACGATTCACCTGGAATTCAATTTATGTTTTCGTTTCGAAGTATTGTGGCCCCATTTTGTTGAAAAATGAATGTATAATCAGTGATTATTTTCATTTATATTATTTTGTTAGATTTTTATTATTCCCGACTTTAAGATAATTTGAATTTTTACTTTTAAATGTTTAATACGTTAAATTTTGTGTTTAGATAATAATAATTAAAAAAAAACTAGTGCGTGAAAATTATTCTTAAATAAACAGGGATATTTTCAGAATTTTTACACTTTTGTAAAAAAAAAAGACTGCACGTTTATTTTAACTCATACCAAATTATGATTGTCAGATGATGGTGCTTTAAATGCTGTTTCTCAATATTCGACAGCGAACGTCTATGGTTAATATAAAATCGAAGATACCAAATCAGAAGGAAATCGTTCAGTTCAAAGTGAGACAAGACTATGACCAACAGAACGAAACAAAACTAAAAATACTACACTGAACACAAATTTATGACAAGAAAACGAGGACGACCTTGGAGGCTATTGAAGGATAAGCAAGCCTTGCCCTACTAGTGGCACTCATCGTTTTATTCGGTAGTCAAAACACAAATAAAACCAAGAAAAGCTCTTGCGCGGAAACCGATTCGGTTTGTGTGATTGGTATATTTTCTAATTCTAAGATAGTTAACTATGCGTGGAATGTTGATCTCTAACGTGATAACTAAAGTGCCAATTTATATATTCGTCAATAAGAAAAAACTTAGTAAATGTAAGTGTTTTTCGTAAACTGTTAATATGAAGTCCCTAGAGGGATTGGCATTATTATTTTGATTAGTGATGGCACGTGACCACTTATACTTAATAATAATAAACGAATAAAAGAGACCGATTGTCATGTTTTATGAATAGTTTTACATTTTATATTTCGAGGCCTTTTAGAGCTTTCGTTATGGTATGGACTTTTGTTAATTGTTAAAGTCCGTAATGAGACCTGTAGAAGTTCAGATTCGACTTTCATTTGGTGGATGGCTGTCTCATGGACAATCATGCCACATCTCCTTTATATTAGAAGCTCAGGCAACGACTGTTTTGTTTAACCATAAAAAACCTGTTGCACTCGGTTAAACAGATTGGACTAACGGCTTATAAAAAAGCCTTTACCTTCAAATCTATTCGCTCTCTGTGTAACTTTTATAATTTCGATTGTCTTTATGAACGATATTGTTCATCATATGTATAGAAGTATGCATAGCGATATTTCTGCTTTGAATACTGTTAGTTTCTTGATAATATTCTCAAACTGATGATTGGATTTAGCTTAAATCGAGGGTTTGCATTTCATCTCCGAATATTTTTCAAGGTCCTCATTTTACATATCGGAAGATAATCTATTAACTGAAGTAAAACGAATTAGGAGATGAAAGAAATAAAAAATCAGGGAGGTAAAGCAAATATTTGGAAATAAAACGTTTCGAATAAGGGGAAAAATGAAAGGATGTACATATATCTGGATATTTTCAAAAGAAAGAAAATATGTAACACATGCAAAAGGAATTCGAAGATACCAAAGGGGCAGACAAAAATCGTTAAGTCGGAAGACAGACTAGACCATGGCCAACAAAATGAAACGAAAGACAAACATAGAACACACAACACAACTGAAAACTAAAGCTGGAATAACACGAACCCTACAATATTTCTTTCAAGCTTAATGTTTTGACAAAAAATTAACTCACAATCAAATTACATATCGTAAAAACAAATCACCGTGTAAAATGCAAATGACTTGGTAAAATTAGAAAAAAACTAAAAGCTAAAAGAATCACTGTGATTAAGGATATATTATGAAAATATTTGCAAAACCTTTAAAATAACATTATTAATTTTGAATTAAAATTTTAATAGCTGCGTTTTATTTGCCCACGAATTTAGTTTAAAAATAAAAAATGGCGGTTATTTATTATTCTAATCGTATGTTTCAAAAACGTCTTTAAAAATGCAACCGCTGTTTAGTTAAATTGGTTCTACAACGGTTAAACATGTTAAATGGCACACATAAATTGTTTTAAAAGTAAATATACTACAAAAATATTTAACTTGATAGAATATTTGATACAATGTTTTTACAGATTTCACAAAAGATCAGAACCAACCCTAAAACTATGGTAAGCATATTGAAGTGTGTACAAATTTCTCAAGTAAATGATGATTAACAGCTATATTACAAAACTATCATCAGAAATGTGAATAAATGTGCATGCACATAAAACAGAGTTTGAAATTATATATTTAAAATTTTTCTGTTAATTTCGTTGAACAAATTATGTTAAAAAATAGGCACGGGATTTCTCTGTGGTCCATTGTACACTAGTTATAACCATTATGAGGATCTTAGCAATAAAGATAGTCCAAAAGTGAAAACAAGCATTGATATTCGCTACAGCAAAAGATTGTTATAGATTCATTATTTAAACATTACAGCTCAAAATGGGACTATAAATGTCCATATTAACGCCGGTTTTGCAGTATATGACAGCATCAGACATCCGTCTATGATTTCTCATAACTGGAACAGTCTCTAGTATAACCTTTAACCTACGACCCGTTTATTTGCACGTAAATTGAAATTTTTCGCCTGGACGATAAAAAATAAAATTTGACCTATTTCTTGTCACTAGTCCCCTGTTTATGTTTGTTACGGATTTTCACTGTTGACATTTAAAAAAATTCCAAGATTTTCAAAAGCTTATGATTGCATTCAGATCATTATGAACAAAATAGGAAGAAAAAAATATGGCTCAGTTTACTCTTTTTGAAATATTAGCTTTTAATAATTTGGCAGGAAAAAGATTTCTCTTGATTTTTCATAGATTTTGCCTTATTCGGTTTTGTCCATTTGAATCCAAGAAGAAACAACAGGAATCCATTAAAAAGACCTTTTCAGATGGGATTTTAATGTGTGTTTCAGGAGATTATGAAAAGAAAAGTAGGTGTAACTGGACAAAAAATATTAAGGCTGTGAAATGGATTAAATTAAGAG
>JARWCS010365261.1:0-10472 GCA_034783895.1 Geukensia demissa | reverse complement strand
TAAAATTTTAACTGCAGGATGAGTTGCGGCAAAAAATTAGAACACCAACGATATATAACATGACATACTTCATAACTTTCAATATATTTTGACCTAAGTCGTGGGAAATTTGGTTTGGTGTATATTAGTTTTCTATCTTTTCACATAATTAATCAGCTCTAAGTTATTTATAATAATTCATATAATTGCTTATACTATATATATTAAGTGAGCAACTCTTTCACTTCTTTGCTAGGTATTCTTAACAGCTTTGTAACCTGTGATGCTGAATAATATTTTGAATGTAAAATAGTTTTTGAAAAGTGTTATTGCTCTTATTTGAAATTTTTATATGAGAAGGTATGTCCTATATTACCTAGATGCTTACATTTGCTTAAATGGATCAACAATACTCAACAAATTCACTCACTTTAGTAGGAATGGCACAAGCTCTATTGTACAAGTGTATATCATTAAGGACATCATTGTCAATCTGAGTTGGGTAGTCACAGCTATTCTCATCTCCTCTACCCAAGTTGTCAATCCAAAGTTCTCGCCATCTATCATCCCCTACATCTGTTTGTACAAACACAGTACCAGGGCCACCTGGATATACAGCACTGCCACCTGTTGCCACCAAAACTCCATTGAACAACATATATTCTGACAGGTAAATGGCTATTCTACCACCAGATCCTCCTCCATTAGCTGAAAAACACAAAGTGAGAGATAAATCAAATATTAAATATCAACTTCTTTAACAATGTAAACAAAACAAAATATGAGTGATGGCATTAATGAAAAAATGAACAATCTTCCATATAAGGCAACCTGCACTACAGTGAAGGCTAATTTAACAAATAAACTGAAAATGGTATGATTGTGAAGAAATGACTGTGAAATGTACATATCTTAATCTAAAAATTAAAGCAGCACATTAAACCATTGTTTAAAAAGTTAATCATATAAGTAACCAGTATAGGAATTATGCACACTGTAAGGAGTGTGTGTTTTATGTAATTTTAACAACAAATGTCTGCAATCCACTTTACCTTACTTACCATAATACTCAGTATTTATTGTACCAGAGTAAGCTGCTCCACCATTAGCTGTCACTTCTCCATAACCTCTCAAAATACGGACAGTTATCATCACACTCCCCCCACTTCCACCGCCTGATCGGTATGTTCCAGTAATTCCTGGTTCTCCATCCACAGAGATACTGCCATCCAAACGTATTTTCTAAAAATATTATCACATTGTTAGCATACCTATTAAACATTTGGAACATTTAGTGGAAGATCTTCCCCATGCCATATTATGTTAGGGTAAGCATAATTGTTACCTTTTATTTTGATTGAAAAATAGACAAGACATACTGAGAGCAAAACTCACAAAAGATTCCCCCCTTCCCCCATGGATTATCTGCCAGTGGAATGAGCTGAGATGAAATTTTTTCCCTATGTGCATATCTTATCTACAAATTTCATTTTATATCCATGTAAAATTTTATTGAAATCCATTTAACGGTTTAGTAGGAGATGCGCTTATGAGGTATGTGAACAGATGGACAGACAGACAGACAATAGGTGATTCCTATATGCCCCACAAACTTTGTTTGCAAGAGTATAAAAATACAAACCCAAATCTATCTGATTTTTTTCAAGTTGTTCTGGTATGTAATGACTTCTTAGCTGATTTCAAAAAATGTTTGCTTAGGTCAAACTTAAAACAGTGTAAGTCCAGATATTGTTTTCTAGGAAGCTGTTCCAGCTTACAAACTTATTCAGAGATGAAAATGCTTTTTACATAATACCACCCACTATAAGCAACACTTAAGCTAGAGGTGCATAGTTGTCAAAACAATGTTGTCCCTAAATGGACTTTTTTCAACCATCTATAGAATGAAGAAATGCACAAACTTATTTTTCCTTCCGAAAGAATCTGAGGAGGCTTGGAATGCCAATGATTTCTTGGTTTTGCTGCCAGTGACATTGTAACACTGTCAAAACTAATGAAAGAGAATTAAGAAGTGGAAACTCAAGAGACTCTAGGTTTGAAAATCAAATGTTTTCAAGCACTTTGTTAACCAAGTGTTTAGGTTTCATATATATATATATATGAACAACACTGATTTAATAAATCAGTTGTGTTCCAATTTCCTATACAGATGACTGATGAAAAGACAACACAAAGATATGGCAATAGCTTACATGACCCATTGGGTTAGTTCAGCTAAAAAGTACAATGATTTTGTAAGCAAACATATTTCTACTGGGTGTTTTATCATTAAAAACGTTAAATATTGAACTATTTAGAAACTGATATGATAGAACCATAAAGGAACACAAGTGTGTATTGGGCTGTTGTTTCAGGTTGAGTCCATGCAATTGATTATGGTGTATGTATTTTTGGCAATCATTCAATTCTTATTTCAACAAAAAGTGTGACAAACCTCTGCAATATTGACAAAAATACTACTTCCACCTGCTCCTCCATTAGTACCTCCACCTCCACTGCCTGGCTGAGTAGGGCTCATAACAGATCCATACTGGCTTCCACTAGCTGCTGTATCATAACTTGTTCCACCTGATAAGTGCACATTTCTCGGTTATTAGTTTTAGGATGAAATTCTAAGCAATAACTTGAAGGAATGAAAAACATAAAAAAAATCTATTTCAAGTATTTTATAAATTTAAAACTTTTAATAAACAGAGATCTATTTTACTTACAATGAACTTTGGGTATTTTACGGCACAAGAGGGCAAATTGGGTAAGAAGCAAAGATGTAACTAAATAGGTTACAAGTTAGGAATCCATGTCCTTGTTTAAATTTTTCTCTCAAAATTTTAAACTTGGCTGCATAAATTCAAAATATACAGGTATACCTGAAGGAAAGTATTTCATGAATTTAAAAATTAATAATAAACAGAGATTTGAAACTATAAAGACTATTAATTGCCATTTGATATTGTTATTTTTTTTCACAATGAGTAGCAATCACATATAATTTTCGTTTAAACATTTATATGACAAAAGGCTTAGTCCAATATTTAGATAGCATCTTGAATCAAACTGTTTTAGAAATAATATTCCAATAAAAAACTAATCCAGAAAGTTCAAACCACAATGAAAACAAAACTAACTAAAAATTTTTAAAAACTAGAAGGTTCTGTTGTCACAGGAGCCCCAGCACTATTTGCTAGTATTGAAGTTTTTTGAAGAAAAAAAATGTGTCTGTAAGATGCTGATGCCCCTGCTCGTGAGATTTGCCAAATAAGAACATATTTATTTTTGTATTAAGACATTGTTTGCAGGTTCAGAAAGGAAACTTGAAATCCTTTGACCTTTATGATAGGTAGAAACATCATGAACAAACAAGAACTGTTCGAGGTGATAGCCAGACAAGCCATGATCCACATATTTCTGAGTAAAATGACTAACTGTAACTATCACCAATTTCTGTAATATTTCACAAAAATTGAAATCCTTTGGCTCTGGACACCTTCATCATAGGTTGAAACATCCTCCAAAAGTTTGAGGAGATAGCCAGACAAGCCATGATCAATAAATTTCTGAGTACTGTAAAATTGACAAAGTGTAATTATCACCAATTTCGTTAATATTTCAAAAAAATTGAAATCCTTTGGCCCTGCACACCTTCATCATTGGTAGAAACATCCTGCAAAAATTTTCAGATGTAGTACAAAAAATGTTTGAGGAGATAGCCGGACAAGCCATGATCCATATATTTCTGAGTACTGTAAAATTGACAAAGTGTAATTTTCACCAATTTCAGCAATATTTCACGAAAATTTAAATCGTTTGGCCCTGCACACCTTCATCATAAGTAAAAACATCCTGCAAAAATTTTCAGATGTAGTACAAAAACTGTTAGAGGAGATAGCCGGACAAGCCATGATCCATATATTTCCAAGTACTGTAAAATTGACAAAGTGTATTTTTCACCCATTTCGGTAATATTTCATGAAAATCAAAATCCTATTGCCCTGCACACCTTCATCATAGGTAGAAACATCCTGCAAAAATGTTCAGATGTAGTCCAACAGTTTAGTCCAAAAATTGTTTGGGGAGATAGCCGGACAAGCCATGATCATGTTAAATCTAGACGGATGAACGAACAGGGTTAAATTAATATGCCACCACCCGACAATTTGTCGCAAGGGCATTAAAAAAAATATATAAATAACATTGTTATTGAAGAAGACCATTTTCTTTCAAAATTCATCAATACAGAAAGGGTGCAATAAAATATATGGCCAGATAGAAAGGACATAAACAAGCTAAGAAATTTTTTACCAAATTGGACATACAGACGAGGGGGTTGGGGGTATAAAAGGCAGGGGCTAAAAAAATATTCTTAAAACAAAATCCAAATACATCTTAGGATAAATTTTAAGCAATTGCAAGTGAGAGAAGTGTAAATGTTAACTTTATTAAAATTTTTATAACTGCCTTGGTGGTCTAGTGGTAGCATGCTAGCCTTGAGGTTGTGGGTCGAGATCACAGTTTTGTCAAACCAAAGGGAACAAAATTTTGGTTTACTCAAGTCAGAATTATGTGTCCAGGTAGAATGGCATGTCTTTCTGCTGACTGCTACCTTGTAAACTAGCACATTTAAAATCCAGCTCAACATGTCTGTTCAATACAAAGCAAGTCTTTATGTGTATGTCAGCAAAGTGGAACCGACTACTGGGCAGAATTGGGCATATATATGCATATATTCTACATTAATACAAGCTGGAAATGAGAATGTAAGTGCTCTGTTGTATTCAAGTATACATACTCTTTATATCCAAACTTATCAAGAACAGCTTTATCAGATGAATGGGCAAATTTAACATCTGTGCTCAAGGCATCAGCTGCCTTCTTGAAAGTTGCAGCTATGTCGCTGTCAGCATCAATGAAAAACCCTGAAATTAAACAGTTGATATAAAAGTCTTTCTTTAAAAAAAAATTCAAATTATTACATCATCGCAATCAAATCACCATTGCATACGGAAAAGCTTATATTTTCTTTTTTTTTTTTAAATATTTTAATGTTTAAACTTAAACCAGCAAAATCTTACTAAATACTGCCATTACACAATTTCAATGAAAGGTTACTAAAATACAAAAGATAACCATATATGAAATGGCTATATAAAATGTACAACAGTCAAACAGAAAGTCCTTTTTTTAAGTCAATCTCTTAATATTTCAGAACAAGCCACCTTGGGCACTTAATTGACAATCCTTTATCATATGTGAAGTGATTTATTTAACAAATGTTCAAATAATACTAAGCATGGACCACAACTCCACATACATTAGTTATAAGCTTCAGTATTCTATACTGGCAACTTTTAATCAATTTCCTATACCATTCACTTCCCCAACCTTAACCATAGCAAATTATAATATTAAATTGAAACAATCTATTTATGCATTAAAAGAGCAGAAAACTTCTTATTTTGATTTCTTAAACTTGATTGTGACTATTGTAAACAATAGTCATGATAGTAATGTCTCAACATTTAAATCTTCCCAACAGTAAATACTTTTTGGAAACATACCAACAACAACATAATCTTTTTTAGACATGAATTTTTCAGCATCAGCCACTGAGTCCAGTTGTTTTGATGTTGGTCCAGCCCTTGATGCCATATGGTTAACAATGCCATCTGCAAAGACAAAACTAGGTTGTTTCTTGAAGATTGAAAAGGATATGACCATTTGTATAAATCATGAATTGTAGTGTACAATTAGTAAGTGAAAGCTTTGGGAGCCTTAGTCCAAACAATATCTGAGTTGCATAACATTTGCAATGGATGAAACAGATTTTCATTAATTTTGGAAAAGTAAAAAGAATCTATTTCGTGAATTTGAAACACTAGCAAGAAGCATGACATGCATTCAAATAACAATGCTTTAATGTTATTCCAAACTTACATTTTGTATTTAATTATCATTGGTCTTAAAGCATAGATTAAACTATTTAAAAAAAAAACATTTTGGTTGAAAATATATGATTTGATCATTTTAACTGAACAGTAGTTGAAGAATTAAGTGCTAAATTAAATCCATATACCTGCTTCTCTAGGACCATTGTACTCTTCTGAAAATTCTCCATTACGGAAAATTTTAAGAGTGGGATAACCACTTACTCCATATTTAGAACATGTATCTTTGCCAGATTCTGTGCAATCAACCTAAAATGAGCAAATTTTAAAGAACAACCTTATTCTAGACTACATTTGTTAAACATGTATACTAATCAAGACACAACCACTTGGATGAGTACAAAATCTCTGTAATATATTAAGATACCATCTGCACATGAAAATGAAAAGATCCATATTTTGGGTAAATGTCAGACAGACTGCACTCCAACTACCAGAAACACAAGAGGGAATTCACAAATCTAAAGGTATCCACAAGGTTTTTAACAGATATTATTTTACAAACAAACATAAATCATCAACATCCTCTATGCTCAATTATTGAACCTGAAGGGGGGGGGGGTCTTGTATCATTTGGTCATGTAACTGACATGCTAGACCAGGAGTGAAATCCAGGTTGACACTTTCTTTTAATATGAAGAGTTGTGCCATTGGTTCATGATTTGAAAATTTTAATTTAATTCACTTGTAGTGCATAGATGTTGGGTTTTTTATTTTTTAAAACAGTCACAATATATCTTTTTTATTATCAAAAATTTTATTTAGGTTTTATTTTCAATTGAGTATATTCTCTTCTTATTTTCTAACAATTAAACCTTTTAAAAAGTAATAATTGTATTTTTATACAATTTTTTAAAATAAAATAAGCAATAACAAATAATGGGGTAGCATGCTTGATCATCAGAACACCGATTTCTCTTAACATTTCATTGTTTTACTTATAGGTTCTGTCAATGTCTGTGTATCAAATTTCAAGATGTAGAGTGTGTATCAAATTTCAAGATGTAGAGGTAAAAATTAACAATTATTTACTCCAATAGCTCTTTGGGCTTTTGTATGAAACAATGATATAAAATTGGGGGTTAGTGGAAAAAAATCTAAACATATAAGGAAAAGTTAAGACGTTGCAGATATCAAGTCAGGCTGATACATGATGAACATTTGCCAATACAATCTTAAAACACTAGTAAGAATATATGTATGTAAAATATGAGTTTTTTTCTATTTAAACGGTGACAACTTCCCTGGCACTGACATTTTCAGACTGAAAATTAAGGTCAAATGCATGCCTTGTTGCTTTCTTTTTTTAAACTATATCTTACTTTAGCCAAAGCCACTGGTGGGTCATTGTCCAGAAGTCTTGTGGCTGCCTTTTCATATTCTGGGGCTAATCTTTTACAGTGTCCACACCTGCAAATGACAAGTTTTATTTTGAATTAAAAGGGTAAAAAGGCAATGATAACAACAGTTTTTATGGTGTTTAACAATTATCAGTTCATATATCTTGAATTGTCTTCCATCATTGAAGGCTAAAACTAACTGCCCAAATAAGCACAGCCTACCTCCATATTATACATGTACTCGTACATGTACATTTCTAAAATAGTTAAATGCCACCATCAAACTGGCAGAAATAAATTATTGTCTATAGGCTTTGTGCCACCATCAAACTTGCATGAAATGAATTGTCAAGTTTCAAATTATAAAAATATAGGATATGAAATTAATGCCAGAAAGACAGCAATCCATTCCTTATTTAAATTAATAACAATGTATCTGCATACAAAGCTCTTTTCTGGATTAACCTTCATCAGGTATGTTTGAGGCCAAAACATTGGAAGTCCAAGTTAGAACTACATTAGTCAAACATTATTAGATTTCCAGACATTGACAAATTCAATGCATACATGCCAAAATGAACACAGGCTGTGTTTGTGATGGTGTCAATTGCCAAACGTGTGAAGATCAACATTCAAATGCAGAGATCCTCACAACGCAATGAGACGTGTACAATATGTGTCATTTTCATCTTGGACACACCGTTTAATCACAATATGCGTCCAGGGACACATCACTATTTTAGCACTACGCATTTGAATCCGGATCCGCGGCAATAATTTTGAGATGGAATTGATGTAGATTTACGCAGTGAAACAATCAACTTATAAAAGTTTATGATCTTAATACAGTCAAAAACTATCAGAATAACAATCAGTCCGAAATCAACTGCCGAGAGTCCTTTCACTGTGCATATAGCATATTTCTGTGTTGTGGTGAACGGTGGTTCTTTGTTTAGTAAGTTATAGTTACTGGCATCCTACTCTTACTTGCTTATTTTAAAAACTTCTTTTTTAATGTATGATAATCTCATATAAATCCTGAATTTACCTTTCAAAAAATCTGAAGAACAAGTGATTAATTTGTCTTGGCCTTATAACCATATATTTGAGTTATTTGTACTTGTAGAAGTTGATATACACCTTCTTTACTGTCGGCGCAGTTCACTTCAGAAATCGGCTTTTTTCAATTAAATCATATTTCAAAATGTTTAAGATTGACCCATACTTAATCAAAATATCAGACTTACTTAGTCGTTGATAAATTATCAATAGTTGTCCAAATTTATTCAATGGTTTCTTCAAATCTGGGTAAGTTGCATTGTCTATGGGATTTTGCATGGAGAAGGGAGATAACCCACTTTGGCGGGTTTTCTTAAATAGGCTGTTAATAGCCCCTTTCATATCACAAGTTCAAATTTTTGGTTGTTTTATGATCAGATAAATATAATTCACAGTTTAACACCATATATATGGTAATAAAATCATTATTAAGGAAATTTGATTTTTAATGCACCAAAAATTTACTATAGAAATTTCCCCATTCAGACAAATTTTTCACCAATAGTAGAAAAATCTCTTTGGGAAGAAGAAAATATTTTGCACTAAAAATGACGACATGCCTAGATACATTTTCAGTAAAAAGTATGCCATCTACACCCTTTTTTAAAATCTTCAAACTTGAAAAAAAGATGATTTCCAAAGTGAGCTGAGCTGACAGTTTTAGTAGGTATGAAGCAGACCTTTCTGTTTCTGTAGTATCATTAATAGATAGATGCGGTCAACATAGTCAACCAAATTTAGAGTTATTCAGTGAAAGACAAAGACCATCATCTATCTAGCGAAACGTGAAACCAAAAGATTGAGCCATTGTTTTCTCTTTTCTCTATAGAAGGCTCCGTATGAAGTCAGCTTCATATGAACAAAGGAATAAAGGGATTACGGGGAGCACAGTTGGTCCTCATTGGGATGACGACAATATGTTGCAACATTACACAAATGTTGTCAATCAAAAAATCTAACATTCCGAAAATGCCATCTTCAGAGTACTTTTTGTTAGAATCAATGTGTAGCTGAGGTAAACAAAATTACACACCAATGTTTTCTATTGACAGGTTTTAATGATTGAGTAATTTATAAAATGAACAACTGAACGAAATGAGACCCTTCTAAAAAATATTCATGTTTTCTGTTGTATATGGTTTGCAAGTGGCAATGATCACATATTATGGGTTATTTGATATATTTTGGAATGGTACTGAACTTTTGTTATAGCTGAATTTTTAAAGGTAGAATTCTGATCAACTTTATAGCAAGTGATATTTATGACATGCTATATACAGGCATTATATGACTTGTTTAGATTCCAGACGAGTTTTCCTCTTCAATGGTCTAAAATGTGTTTATATTTATACATAAAATTTGGAGTAGAGGCGGAAAGGGCCATATTTGGCACACACTGAATTTGTTCTTAAACTGATATTGCCAAGGTGTGAAATCGATCAGTATAGTATGATTTTTTAGAATATAAATGCAAGATATTTGAGATTTTGAGTGTGGAACATGGAACATAAACATGGATGACTTTTTTCATAAAAGGGGATAATTGTTGCAATTTTGACAGCATTTTTGTACTAGAACTGACCAAGTTAATATTTATATGAGAGGTTAAATTCATTTAAATGTGTACGCTGTAAAATTATCCATTTAGTTCTCGCATGCGATCGATATTTCAGGACCAAAAAACCAGTATAAATAAGCTTAATTTACCATATTTGAAAGAAAACGCACAAATTTTTCTTTTTGATGACGTCATTATTGTACCCATTATGACTACATGGGTTCTTTAATTGTCATTTTTTTTTATTTCATGCAGTGCGATCTAAACTTTTATGCAAACATGAAAGAAACCCCTGACGTAAAATCTCAAAAATCGTTTAAAAGGAGTAGGTACGTTAAGCCCCAAATTTGGCCCAAACTTATTTTAAGATTTTGTGAAACAATGAAAAGTTGTTGTGATAATGCTGCTTAATAATCGTCTTTTAATAATTCATTACCTTTTCATGAATACTTTCGTCACTTTCGACAAAATGAAAGGGAATAATTGACTATTTTGACTAGAATTTAACATTTTCGGTAAAAATAATGAGGGGGTGGACAGGGGGGTCTCCAATTCCCGTTTCCCTACCCCTCG
>JARWCS010365250.1:0-10473 GCA_034783895.1 Geukensia demissa | reverse complement strand
CTACGAAAATGATGGGGGGGGGGGGGGTTGAAAGTTATTAACGTCCTACAACAGCAAACAAATGCTCTCAGTCGGACGGCAACGAAAATGATGCGTATGCAGGGATGTATATAACATAAATATACATCCCTGGGATATGGTACTAGAAATTCTTTAATTTGAAATTAAATAGACCTTTGAAACTTTATTTACACATTTGGAAGAGTATACACATTTATCTGTCAATTTATGAGTTGATTTCACTTTGGACTGTAAAACTCTTGCTTCAAAATTAATTTGAAAATGACCAAATTCTAAAACATTCTGTCGATAATCCATCAAGGCGAACGGTGAACCGGAAGTCGATTCCCTATTTTTGCCTTTGGTTTTAAGTTTATTCTGGTTCGTTCTTTCTCTTATTTAGCTTTTTGAATTGTATTTATAGATAAAAATGTTCTTTTGTGTATATGCGTATTGTTTGTTCTTTTATTTTTCTTCGGAAACGTGTATTTGACACCTTTTCAGTTACATTCTCCACAGGTGTTTCGTTTGTTTATGTGTGTATGTGTGCATATAACATTTGTACGACAACATATTGAGCCCGTTTCAATTTGTAAACGATTACACGATCGTGTTTTTCAACACAGGTGTCAGATTTTCAAATTACATAAGGGCTAATTACAGGTATTTCTCAACAGGTGTATAAAGAACACTCAAACTTGACATTATACACCGTCCGACTGAGAACATTAATTTGCCCCACATTACACAGGATGTTTATTAGTCTTGTATTATACCCTTTTTACACCTTGAAACAGACAGAAAGTCTGGTTATTGAAAATTGTAAAAACACAGTCTACACGACCTTTATTACAACTGCATGATCACAGAATATCATGTACTTGGTTCAATTATGCCTATAAAAATAAGTCATAGAATAAAATTTGAAAGTTACAAAAAAATGAAGCTAACATTTAGAGAATTTAAATTAAGTATCAACTATATAAATATATTCTGCCAAAGTATCAATTAAATATATAATAAAAAGGAGTATATATGTCTTGTTATTGTTATGAACGCAAATAAACGTGCTACACATGTCTCCAGTTGGTAACTAGTGAAATCTATAAACCAGATCATCGTTAGCGAAATGGAGTTATCTACCCTAATTATGACCGATATAGCTGAACATGTGAAGTGTCTCTCTGCATGTGTTGCAATGACATCTACTCAAAATGCTGACCCTAGTTTAAATCAGCAGTGTGTTTTCGACATCTAACACGTTGAACCAAATCCACTGGCACCTGATGAAAACCGGTCTATTTTCGAATTACAGAATAGTTTAATGAAGCATATGGATGATGAAACAAGAATAAGACATGCGCCTGAAAAGTATACAGCTAATCCCCAAGGAAAGTGTACATAAACTTGGTAAACCGCATCACTATTTATATGCATTAAATACTGATATCTTGCTTCCTGTGCACATGCTTTAATTAAAAAGCTACCTGAAAGAGAATTAAACATATTAAATTCATGATGATAGTGATAGAAACCAAGTAATAACGGTTCCGTTCATTTTAGCAAATCATCATATTATCATATTACCCATATAAGGGCAGACCAGAAGTTTATCCGTACATCCAACATCAGCAATATATTCATATCAAACTACTTTAAAAAAAGAAAGGAGTAAGAGTAAAATTACTGTTAGGCAACAACAATTTTCTTATTTTGGGCAGCGATTCAGCTTAGGGTCAATACTTATAGATTATTTTATGTCACTTTCCATATAAATCAAGACCCCAATGTCCGCTCCGAGGGCTTTAGCCCGAGGGACAATATTGGGATGATACCAGGATTAATTTGGAAAGTGACATAATCTAATGATCTATTTATCACATATTTTGTTCGTAATTTGATTTAATTATGCAATGAAATAAATAAAATAATTGAATTACACATTTGTTTGAGAAAATATACAATGTATTGGTAGAGACGGAACATATTCTAGCCTATCAGTATAGCTGAGAACTACCATAAACTTAACGTCGCAATCATTTCGGATATCGCGTGAGGGCTGATATTGATTTACAACATAAAATTCATATCGGCCCCAGGACGGATATGGATTAAGAATGTTAAGTAGAATGTTAAGTCCATATCAGCCTTCGTATCGGCCCGACGGCATAAAAATCATAGCGAAATTAGTTCCATATTAGACATGCAAAAAAGAACTTATCTCTTTTATATATGTAATAGAATAAGTTTCAGTAAACTGATGATAAAAAAAATAAACAGTCAATTTAAAGCTGAAACTAATGCAAGTGAATGGTGTGCTTTTCAGGCCGATCGTATATTGTTTTACTTTACATCGTTTCAAATGCAGATAGTGATTGTCTTCCGTCTGTACACATACATTAAGAACATTAGAATAAAGATAAATTAATGTAAATGAAGATGTCAGTTGCAAGACTTAAGTGTTGATTTCCGCGTTTCGTAACCTGAGATGTATCCGTAATTTGTATGTTTTTGTAAGAGTCGTCTTCGATGTAGAGCGTTGTCTTCATACAGCTGTAACCTGAGAAAACATTAAATGTTTCTATTTGCGAAAAGTCCATAACATTCACCAAGAGAAAAAAATAGTCTGACGCGCAATGATAAAAGAAACAAAAAAAAAAATGATTTTTTTTAAATTAAATTTGTATAGATGATCATATCTAAATTGATATACCGTCCAATAAGGAAGACAAATCATATAAATCCAGAGATACAAAAAGACCGAATTACAGTTATGAAAAAAATACAGATATGCACGAGTTTAAATCCCATGAATTCAAATTATAATACATACAAATAAATACAAATTACAGTGTACAGCGCTTTCATTCATTTTAAATACGAACTATCCTAATTTCAGAAGATGTGAATCAGATTTCGTTATAAATTTTGAATGAGCTGTTTATATGGAGGATAATTCATTGCAGGCATATTTTGCCGCACAAAGTTATTTATTTTGAGATTTCATTAAGTAGTGTTTTTTTTACAAAACAGTCGATCACAGCAAACATGTGGTCTAAATGATTATTTTTAACGAATATTCATTTTCACCCGTTGCAAGGACTAGATGTTTATTTGCAAAATCCTTCCCCGAAATTCAATCAATTGCCCCATTAACATATTAAAATAGGAGATGTCGCATGATTGACCATGAGACAGACATCCACCAAATAGCAGTCAAATTTAAACTTCTAATTATTTTTTCCGAATTAAAAAAAAAGAGAATTCGTTCAAGTTAAATGGATCGGATATTTACCAAAACAAAAATAATGTAAATTGGATAGCATTGTTAATATGTATTTCTCGATTGATTGTTATCTAAAAAATTGTGACAATTTGAATCTTAAGGAGGTCACTCTTCTTCAGGTATTTAGGCTTGTGAACTAGTCAAAAGGCATTCCGAACTTTGACAAAATCAAATTAAATCCTGTCAGTTTTTTCAACTTTGTTCTGTTTAAACTTGCTTACAGACAAAATTAATGATTTATAATAAAACCTATATTGGTCCAAATATAGTTAACAGTATATTTTCCGTACACTGATGCTGAAAATATGTTGTCATAAAGAAAAAAGCGATATATGGTATAATTTTCCATGCGACAGACATCCAAAACGTAAACCGAACAAATATCTAAAAGTTACTTTTAGGTATTCAATATCCGATCAAAGGGCCCGAAAATTAATATGATGATATTCAAATGTGACAATGACAGCCGTGATATACAATAAGTATAATACTTTACCTGACAACACAGAAGTAATCAAACTAATTTCAGTTGTTCGTCGATCAACAATGTTTTTATACAAAGCATGACAGTATATGAATCCTGAAACTAGAGCACAACACAGTGATATGGTAAAGATGACCTGGAATCCTACAATGTTTGCTTCCTGTAAATCTGCAAAACACAAAAATGTGTACTTTGTTTTCGTTTTTTTTCATTTTTCTTTTTGCGTTTGTTTTTATGTTGTTGTTTTTAAGGGAGAGGGTGAATTTGTTATTTTTACTTCTCAATGTTGCCTCATATGAAGAGGCGTATTTCATGTATTTTGGTTCTAATGCATACTGATGAGAGGTTACTCCTTGAAATGTGCATATAACATACCTTAATTCTCCATATTTATTCAACATTGCTAAATTTGTATTTTATAATTAATTTTATTTTCTCTTCATTTAATGGTGAATAACGGTGGATTTTGCATTGATGTTTTGCAAAGGTCTACATAATTAACAAAAACATGGAGACCTCATGAAAGATGTCTTATCATTTACCTGCAGTTGGGTATCCATGGTGACGAAGGTCAGCTATATGCTGCGCTCTTGAAATTGTATGACAATCAGATAAATTGACATTTTGTAAACATATTGTCATATACCAAACACCAATTCTAACATCTTCATTTGTCAATTTATTTTCCGAAATATACATCCCGTTACTAGAAAACCCTACGATTTGCAGAATAATAGAGAGCACACAGACACAAAATTCTATTTTCCATGTCACAGAGATTCTGCAACCGTTTGTTTCTTCAATTGGCTTAAAAAGACATAATTCTTTTACAAAACAGATAGATCCCACTATGAGAAGCAAAACGGTGCCAGCGCCTAAACATGCTAATGACCAAGGGAATTCAACAATAATATCAATATTGCTTTCTTTATAAATACTCTGTCTTCTAGCTTCAATGCCACAGTACTCTGATATCAGGGCACCTGCAAAAATATATCCATAATACATATAATATCAGCAGTGCCATTGTTTAATTATATTTCGTTTTAGACTTCTGAAAATAGTACATCATTACACACGAAAACGAATTATACACAACATATGAAATACTTATATCGATTTGTCGGTAATATTCTGGTTTCAGAACAAATTAAATTTTAGTAAGTGATGCAGAATGATCGACTTAACCAATATTCTTATGGTTCAAAATGCATATATAGAAAGCTCAAATTTCTTCCAGCCATTCATAATAAGAACACTGAATCACGTTTGCTGCGACTACTATTGAGGTGCTCTACACTATATGTTCATTGCTATCTTAGGCAAAAAAGCTTGTTATGCAATGATTTACTAGTAGATTCAAAAGCTTAAAAATGCATCTTTCCAGAAAAGGTGTTGTTTTAATCTGAAATATTGAAATCTCTCCTATCTAACAGTTTTAATGTTTATTAATAATAATAAGATTGTCAATTGGATAGTTACAATTCAGATATGATAGTGCAATTTAAGGAGGTTGGGGTGTCTAAATAAAAATCAATAGAATTTTTTATACTTTGTCAAAAGATAACCCATAATGTGCTATTCACAAAATTATAATCAAATGTCTATTTTGCCGAACTCGTTTTTCTGCTGATTATATAGGAAAAAACTATTTGTTAAATAAAGAATACAGAGAAAAAATAAACAATAGAATTCTAAAACAAAACAGAAAAGATAGCTTTTAGCATATATTATCATAAAAGAAAAAAAAGTTTGGATCAAGGATATCGTTTTCTTGCTACATTAATAAATCTATAATTCCATAGTGCAATATCCGTTATGAAATAAAGTCATTGGAGTTACCTCTGGCATTCTTATAGTGTGTTTTTTATTGTTGTTTTGTCACACCGCTGTCCCAGGTTAGGGGGAGGGTTGAGCGCTCATCAACCGGTTTAACCCCGCCACATACTAAGCCAGGAACCTGTAGCCCAGTGGTTGTTGCTGTTTTGTTAGTCAATTATTGTTATATGTTCACCATATTTGCTTTAGATTAGGTCGATTGTCGTGTTTTATGTATAGTTTCACAATTTGTATGTCGGGGCCTTTTACAGCTTCCTCTGGTTCGTTGTTGAAAGCCATATTCATGCCACATCTCCTATTTTTATATTTGTAGTAGTTTGCTTTAAGTTCTTGTGATGATCGGCAATTGTTTGCCCCTAAATCATGTTAATATGCTGCATTTTATCGAAAATACAAAAAAGAAATCAGTGACAAGATTATTCTGTGTAGCTACAAAGATACACACTTTAGTTAATTTTGAATACTTTGAATTGAATACATCTATACTCTATGTCAGGCTTTTGTAGCGTGTGATTTTTGAGCTATATTGAATTATACGTGCATTTCCGCCTTGTTATTAATATTTAATCCAAAGAAAGACATATTCCATAATTAATGGTTTATGTAATACACTATGTAATAACGTTTAACATAACAATATCTGCCCCTGAAATTTTCTACTGAGATTTAACATTGAGGGTCGGCCATCTTAGTTTTTCGCGGGAGCGCTTAGGTTTGACTTAGATAAAGTAATTTAGAAAATCGCGCACATTTATTTTTTTCAGACCCTATCTCGCGATACTTTTACATTTCCATTCAGGTGTGCCTCAAACCATTTTTGCATGTTATCTAATCCTTGTTTAATTACTTATTCATTACCCAGTGTGTGTACTCCCTTTCTCTAGCTAGCGCGTGCAAAGAATCACTTCCGGCAACCAAATATAAAAAACAGGAGATGTGACATGATTGTCCATGAGACATGCACCCACTAAAAGAGAGTAGAATTTAAACTTCTACAGGTCCCATTACGGCCTTCAAATAGCTGATTTAACATAATGATGGTAAAATCCCCGTGGACAATTAAATCTCGCGCAGCTTAAAATACATCCTGATTGCTATACTCAATGAATATCAGCTAGCAGTTTAAGCCTTAAGGTTTATTCTTAAAATGCAGGCAGAAGACATGGCGGAAAAATGTTCTTCATTTGATGTCCAATTTACACAAAACTGTATGAATCATAAAAAGTCCTATCAGACGTACTCCAGATGGCACGAGGCTCAATGCTGTAAACAGTACTAGTGTGAACGTGAACATCACAAAAATGCAAGGCTATTGTTCCCCTTAATCACGTAGTTCGAGATATTTATATGTCCTCATATTTTACCGATCAGTAACAAACTCCAGGCCAGAGTAATTTATGAATTATCCGAAATCGAAGGCAACTCTAATAAAACAACACAGGAATTGTTAAAATCTCTAAAGTATCAATTTATGTTCAATTTATTTTCTTTAATTGTAATTGAACATTCCCTTATCTAATAAAATAAAATATTAAAAAGACTTAAAAGAAAAGTAAAAAGACAAACCATTTAAAAATAATTTCGAAAATCAACATAAATCACCTTTATAGCGCTTTATTGGGTAAATAAACAGAAATTCCAGATAAATTCGAATATTTTTCAATTAGAATATCATCATGATTTTCTTTTAAAGCATATCTGGAACCTTCAAATTACCTTTGAAAGGTTTATTTTACTATAAATGAAAATTTAAACAGTTATCATAATTGTTATCTAATGCTTTAGGAATAAATTTTTATCGCTCTTTGATGATAATGGTAAATCTATGAAACCAATAATAACCCATTTTTCACCTAAAATATTGATTCTAAAGTAATAATTTTGTGATGTGTATAATGTAACCTGGAGAGCTTTTATGCAGTAGTAGAAATTTCTTTAATCCTGAAATCTCCCATTTTTCAGTTTTCCGCCCTTATTTTCATGTATAGAGATTTTATTGCCAAATAACCGTTAGATCTAAGTACGTTAGTGTTTATTCTGTCAGTTCAATAAAGAAATGCATCATTTCATCACCCCGTGTGCAAAGCCTTATCCACAAATAATAGAATGTTTGTGCTAAATTTAAAGGTAAAGGGTAGTAATTTTTTATTTCCAAGATGGAAAATTGCCAAATCGTACAAAATTTGCTTCAAAACAAAGATAATTGATGTAGTAACAAAACAAATCTAACACCAAAAGATTCTTTTCAGTAGTTTTTAGCAATGTGTCGTAAACTGGTTAAATTGGGAAAAATCTGAAATTTGAAAAATCCCCTATTTTTCTTAATTTGGCTACAAAAAATTGATTAGCTGACCTTTTTTGACTTATCTTGGTGCAACTTATCATTCAAAAGATGTTTAATGCAAAATTTCTCAAAAGTGGCAAAAATTCACAAAATAACAAAATTTAAAGCCTATTTTTTCTTTTCTGTCTATTTTTGTTAGGAGTAGAGGTAAAGTTTTAAAGAATATCACTAAAGTAAGAGAGAAAGCCTACATAATTTAGGTTCATTTGAAAGGCAAAGCCTGCCGCGTTCCATTGTTACCAAATTGATAGGTCTTTCTTAAGTAGTGACGCTCTCAGGGTTCTCGGAAACATTCTTACCTTGAAAAACTAAAATCTAAAAAATCTGAGGTTGGTACTAAACTTTAGCCTTGTATATATAGCCTATCCTAAAAATTTTCTTGGGAACATCCTAAATCCTTTAGTATAGACCCTAATACATAAAAAAACCATATGTGGTAGACTCCAGGGGGTTGCACGGTAGGTCGACCCAGCTCACAGACTATTTCACCATACCAGACAGCAAATCACTGAATTGAATGGATTTTGTTTAGAAATAATCAAATTTACAATATCTTATACATGCGATAAACTGAATATCAAGAACCAGTGTCTTACTGAGAACTTGAGAAAGCAATTTTTCCAGGATCTTGAAATCAACCAGTGTCCTAGCTATATGCATCATGAAAACGGTAAACAAAAGACCATCACAAGAGACAGAACCTCGCCATAAATATTGAGTAGGCATTGTAGTTTGGAATGGAGAGATTAAATTATTCTGTGAAGTCTGTAATATAAGATGTGGATCGTGTCTTTCTGGCATAAATTCTATATTATTTCTTGTAAATATTATTACAGAGAATTTCTCTTGTGCTGTGTAGAAGTCGTGATATGCTTCCTCGTACTTGAGTCGTACGCTCTTATTTAATTTCATGTAATACAATGAATGTTGGAAATATACAATTTAATTTTTACATCATATAATTTGTAAAATACCCTGATTTTTATTTTTATATTTGGCTTATCGCCGCTCATAAAGTTATTTGACAGATCTTATTATTTTGGGCCCCTAGATTGTCTTCGAAGGTAAATCCAGAAAAACACCTTACACGTAGTTAAATTCGGCTTTTGAATATTTGATATACTTATGGAAGATGTGGATCTTGTCTTTTTGGCATAATATCATTTCTGTTTTTTTTTAAATACACAAATGTCTGTTGTTTATGATTACTCTTTTTGAACACCTAATCATATCCTGTGTACCATATTTACTCTTTTCGAATCATTAAATCCTTTCCTTTGGTCGTATGAACTTAAGTCATCCATAGTATTTGATCCTAATCCTGGTTTGTACGATGTTTCCTAGATCAGAGCACTAATAATGATATGCATGATGCTTTTGTTCTGGAGGACCTGATCATATTCCTTGTTTGTGTACCATTTACTCTTCCGGGATACTTAATTTTACTTCTAATTATGATGGGTATTTTTCCGGTGAGGCATTTGATTCTACTCTGGTTGTTGATATCTACCATTCTGGATCAATTTGTCCTTCTGATTTGTAAGTTGTTTATTCTTCCGAAGCAACCGATCCTACTCCTGTTTTATATGATATTTACTCTGCCGGAACATCTCATCCTACTCCCGCTTTGTGTTATGTTTCTTCTGTCAAAGCATCTGATACTACTCTTGTTTTTCATTATATTAACTTTCCCAATTAAAGCACATTATTAGTGTGATCCAATGCATACCAAGGTGATGAATAGGTCGGGAAATTTCGTAATAAAAATTATGACCGAATACGATAAATTTTTATTAGAGATTTGAATTTTTATTATCTTATCAGTGGCTTCATCGTATGTGAGCTGGTCTTTAAAAGATTTCATGACGTATTCTCTCGACTAGTTCACTAGTTCAACACTACAGTATTTTATGCCGGTACTGAGTGAAGCCATCTGCTATCTATCTCATGTGTTGTTTTCATGTTTTTCTTTGTATATGATTGCTCTTCAGACTTGCCTTTACAGTTCACATTATATAGCATTTCATTTTAAGATGTGGATTTGAATACGGCTTAATCTGAGGGTGGTCCTAAACGTTAGCCTGGCATATAGCCTATCCCAAACTTTTTGTTGTGAACATTTAACATCCGTTAGTACAGACCCTAAAACATAAAAAGCACAGGAAGTAGAGTCCAGGGGGGTGCATGGTAGTTGGACCTAGCTCAAGGATTATAACACTGACAGCCAGATTAAAATATTGTTAAAATTGGAGATAATCGCCAATCAAAGAAACAACCAAAACTGTTTGGACATTATTAATTGATGTGGTGGTAATGAAGATATGAAAACCTATAGAACTTTTGGTTGATGTAGATGTTGCTTTGTTCAGTGGTTGAAATAGTTCTCTACACTTTACCTTAAAAGCAAAATAATAAAGATCAAGGGGGGATCTATGTCACCACACAGGGTGTCAGCGATAAAAAATTCACCGCCATCTTGTCGCATGAAGGTAAGATATTTACTTACTTTGCAAGTTCTAC
>JARWCS010365240.1:0-10473 GCA_034783895.1 Geukensia demissa | reverse complement strand
CAACCAAATGAACTTTTCATACCTTAAACAATAGAATTCAACATTTTTGCAAAATATGTAAAATTCTTTTGAAACATAGTTAAATAAACCTAATTGATGCTTAGAATATGTCTAAAAATTAAAATTAGAACTTTCTAAATTTTTAATTTTAGAAGTATATGCAAATTTTGGATAGATTTCGGTTTTTGGTAGTGTTGTTGACTGTTAAATTGTTAATGAACAAAATCCTGCATTGAAGTTTTGTTTGAATTAAAATTTGTTTTGCCCAGTGATATGCAAAATGGATTTCAGATTTGAAAAGTTGAGATACATGTGCTCATTTATTCTAAGATTGAAATAATTTCATTTTCTACACCTTTTTTTGTTTTATGTCAATATTGGTGGGAGATGACGTCTTATAATATTATTAAAACAATTGTTGCTATAAAGTTTTTCTTGTAACAATAAATTTTTACTTCTTGGCACCCAGGGATGTATGCCCTTAAACCACTAAAAATAAGCTGTATATACTGGGTATTTGTATCATGGATACTGGCATAAAACAGTCAAAAAACCTGTATTAAATGGGTGGCTGTATTACTCTTACTGTCCTAATAACCAGTCCAGAACCTGTATGAAGCTGGGAAGGTGTATTACTTTCACTGTCAAAAGCTGGGAAGGTGTATTACTTTTGCTGTCCAAAGCTGGGTAGGTGTTTTCGCAGTCCAATGCTGGAAAGGTGTATTACTTTTGTTGTCCAAAACTGGGAAGGTGTATTACTTTCGCTGTCCAAAGCTGGGAAGGTGTTTTACTTTCACTGTCCAATGCTGGGAAGGTGTATTACTTTTACTGTCCAAAGCTAGGAAGGTGTTTAATTCGCTGTCCAAAGCTAGGTAGGTGTATTACTTTCACTGTCAAAAGCTGGGAAGGTGTATTACCAGTACTTTCGCTGTCCAAAGCTGGGAAGGTGTATTATTGAAAATTATATCCTGAAAAAAGATTGGTTGATATTTAAAATCAACAGCATCATCTATGAAAAATAAATATTTAAATAGACAGAATTGTTAGTTTATTTGTAAGGCAGAGAATGTACGTCCATTATTCTGTTAACATTTTATATATTTGTTGTTGCCTAGATATGGGTTAAATTACTACTGTAAGCAGTAGTCAACATTATAGGAGAATCTATGTCAATTATTTTTAATTTAGGTATGAGTTATTATTAGAAACAATAGACAACATAGTAGGAGAGTCAATGTCCATTAGACATGTGATGGGACTACCAGAGAGAGAATCAATTGAACAGACTGAAGACAGTAAGTCTAACACTATACTGTACACATCCTAACCTAAACTTTTATGGAGTTTCTGTAATTGTGATGAATTTTTAACTTGAATTATGGTGTTACAGTCATCTGTCTTTTTCATATGGATTCCCAGATGTTCTGATTCGGCTGAATGGCATTGTTTGAATTGCCTTTATTTTAATGTGTAACACTAGGGCCTTAAAAAATCTCTGACCTAAACAACTTTCAAGCTTCTTTAGATCTTCCTGTATTACTTTTCTTTTGGAAATTAACATGATTGTCAGATGCCAGTACAACAAAATAAAGTACAAATATGCAGAAATTTTGGCCACTTGTACAGAAGTAAGGGAGAAAAAATGCTTGAAAATTGTCATCTTAGAATTGTGTTAAAAATTATGGAAACATTTTCTCAAGTTTAACTGATGAAGATAGATGAGGATTTTTTTAATCTTATGATTAGGATTATCTGATATAATAATGTATATATGTAGTTATAATTTGACATAAATTTAGTATTAGTCCCTTATATGTTTTTAGTGTCATAATAAATATTGGTTAAAATCTTGAATTAACAGTACCCTGGACTTTTTTTTAACCATTTTCTCAATATTTTTAATACAAAAATGTTAAAATTTCTAGAAAACTAATTTTATCTGGAAAACTTTGATTTGATTTTAACTTAGAGTAGAATAGATTTAGTTTACTCAGATATTTAGCATAACACGTACATAACAATTTGAGCGTAGTGATGCATCAATTAATATTTTTGAAATGAAATTTTAATTCTAATATCATTCTAATATTTTTGAAATGAAATTTTGATTCTAATATTATTCTAATTTTCATTGTGCATATCATAGTTACAGAAGGAACATTGCATGAATTGTCATCCATGCAATCGGTAGCATTGGAAAGTGATAGTGAGTTGCTTCCCCTTGGCATGATAATCTTCGGTTGATAGCTTACTTTTAGATAGATATTGTTGAGTAGTTATAGGATGAAAAACTTAAGTTTTTGTATTTCCTGTTCTGTTTCTTTAAATTGATTCTCAGTTACATTATATATATATATATATTATCTGTCTTGTTAGAAGAAGTGAAGGAGGGAGGGTCAGTTCTTTTTAAATTACATCTATATGTCTAATGCTAATTTTTAGATAATCAGAAAGGTAATTAACATAGTGACTGCATGTTTGATGATATACTAGATTAATTTAACATCAATTACTAACAAACTATATAATAATTGTGAAGGATGGGTATATATATCAGGGTAAAAAACATTCCTGTCAGCCACTGTTGTGTGAAATTTGCACATAAACAACCCAATTTGGATGACACATATTGATTTTGGTGCTAAATGTAGCACAGCTGTTGTTGAACTACATCACACTTAGACAATTACTCTAATGATAAAAAAACCTTATTGAAGGCCTTGTGGAGACCTCTAGATTTGTAAATTCCTTCTTTTTTTCTTGTGGTTGGATTGCAGTCTCTCTTACATTTACCACATATCATTTCATTTCATACTATTTAAATGCAGGGGATAAATGATGCACTGATCCCAGCCTTTCCATATTTTTCAATGATTTTCAAGAAGGAGTTATTAAAGCAGATGGCTAGAAATGAAAAGGCAATGACCATTTTACTGCCAGCCCACTTTTGTTGAAACTGCTGCAGATTATTCATCAAGTTAAATCAGTCATTTTCAATTAATAAAGACTGTCCACTCATGTCTTATCAAGTTTTTGTTTGGTTTAATAATTTTCATAAGTTTATTAATTTACAGTTATAGTGTAGATTAGAAAGAAATAAAAATTTGTTCAGCATAACTTTATGTGAGTGAATGTGATAAAATATGAAAGTACCTGATGGTGATAGAATATGAATGATATAATTTTTTCATATAAACTATTTTTAGCTCAACTGGCCCAAAGGCCATGAGAGCTTTTCCCCATCAATATACTTCTGTCATCCTACTAACTTCACAAGTTTGTCCACTCCTCTTAAACTCTTAACACTTTGGTGGAATGATCATTGGATGGTCCCCTTTAAAAATTTATATGGTTTTCCTTAGCACGATTCAATATGGCTGCAGTAGGCAGACTTAGTTAAACACTGGCTATGATTGGAATTAAACATTTATGCTGATTCTCTGAGACCACTGATCCAATATGAACTTAACTTTAGTGGAATGATCCTTGAATGGCCCCCTCTTGAAAATTATTCCATTTCCCTCAACACCATCCAACAAAGCCATCATGGCTGGACTTAGTTTAACCTTGTGCCGATAGAAATTTAAAATTTTTGTTAACTCATCTGATAACACTGATCCAAATTATATAAAATCACAGCTGAATGATCCTTGCATGGTTCACTTTTATATATTGTGTTTGGTTCCAGGACACCAACCATTATGGTTTTCTCTTGGCAACTTTAAGCCAAGTGAGCAATTACATGCTCCTTTGAAAGCCTTTAGCTTAATATCATGGAATCAATTTCTGTGCTTGTTATTAGTAGTTAATTCATCATCATAATCTACATGTTATGTTATGCTTTCATAAATTTACATAAGAATATTAACAGTATAGATGGAAGAATTATTGACTCAAACAAAATGGCTAGTTTTCAATAAATAATAATAATCTTAAATAGAAAAAAGATTTAACCAGCAGAGAATAAATTCAAGACGTCTAACTATGGCTGCATTGACAGTGGTACCTTTAATGAAGACGGTTTTACCAGAATTGGAAACAATATCTGATGGTATCACACATGTTTATTTGATTTCTGTTCAGTCAGATATATTGATTTTTTGTTGTTTGAAATGGACTAAAGTTGTCCTGGTTTTAATCGATAACAGGGTCTGTTTTTGTTCTGTTTACATTTACATTTGTTGCCTTGTTCATTCCAAATATCAAACTGAATTCTGTAAAATTATTATGAAGGAATTCAGTCATATACATGATTTAAAAATTTTAAACATTTAAAAAAATCTCAATCAAATTACAGTAATGATCCAAGAGTTAAATTACCTATAGTTATTGTTCTGGTTTGTTACCTTTTGGTTTTAGACTTTATATTGATTGTTTTTTAGTCTCTAGTATGACTATTCCTCTTTATACTGAAAAAGGAAAACTAATATTATCAGTAAATAAATAAACTTTTTAGCAGCATATGAGATCTGATTGTGGAATTTGAAATATCTTGAATTCAAATTATTTTTCAAAAATAAACATTGATAATTTCTGATGGAAAGTAAAACAAACTTTCTGATATATGCTATCAAAATACTGATTAATGTCATAATATTTATTAAGACAGAGTTAAATACAAAAAAAGATTTTCCTAAGGCATTAATATTGAGGCAGATTCACAGTTTTCCAGCAGATTATTTCTTGTCATTTCAGGTTCCAAATCAAAGGGAACAAAAACACCAGGTCTTGACAAGAAAGGTTCACCAACCAAGGATGTGAAGGCAGCTAAAGGAGGAAAAGATGTTTGTATTTTAGTATAATTTAAATATTAGTTATCTGAAGATGATTAGTAATATTCTTCTAGAAGCATGGCTAGTTCAAATATAAAATGTTTTCACCATGACAGACTTTCTGACATAAAGAATTCCATCTGGCCATACATATAAGGGTGGAGCACCCCTAATGTCTGTATCAGCATTCTTATCAGTTATACCCTTCAATCATCCTTGTATTTCTATATTTCTGATAGATATTTATAGATTATTACATGTTCCTTTCCATATCAACCCAGGTGTCATACTGAGAACCCCATATCAGCCAAGAGGGCATTATATTTATCGAAGGATAATACCTCGGTTGATATGGAAAGAGACATATAATCACATATTTTTTTTCTCCATAACTTGTTTTGATTAATGTATTATTTTTGTGAATTCAAGAAAAATTAGTTTATTATGGATGTATTTAAGAAATAAATACAGTTTAGAAGAAGAAACTGCTCTAGTCACAGGCTGGCAGTACAGCCGAAAACTACAAAAAAAGTGGCGTCATAATGCCATTGGATAATGCTTGAGGGCTGATATGGATGTACAACGAAAAATCCTAATCAGCCTCCCAGTGAACTTTTTTTTCATATTATACATTCAGAAAAGAACTTGTATAGAATTATATGATACTAAATATTATCACATATTTTATAGAGATAAGCTCTTTTCTGCATGTCTAATATGGAACAAATTTCACTTTGATTATTATGCCTTCAGGGCTGATACAAGGGCTGATTATACTTGCAAATCAATATCAACCCTTGCATTAGCCCAGTAGGCACTGTGACATCATGTTTAGTGTAGTTTTTTTGGCTGTACTACTAAGCTAATATTATGATCAGTTTCTGCTACTAAAATGTATTTGTTTCTTTAATGAATGTATAATAGAATTATAATACTCATATTACAACACAGTTAAAACAATAATGGACAAAATATGTGATAAATAGATCATTAAATGTAACTTTCCATATCCTCCCAGGTATCATCCTGAGACTCCTATATCAGACTTGAGGGCTTTAGCCTGAGGGACAATATGGGTCGAGAGATGATACAAGTACTATGTAATAATCTATAATTATTGCTGGTTTATGTATAAGAAAAAATTATCGTTGATTCCATTGTTCTTTACGTCATAAGGAAGATGATGTCATTAATGTAAGATGGCAAACTAGCAATAAACAGATTATTGCTGGTTATTTGGTATCTTTGCTTAATCTCTCATATCCATCTGATAAAGAAGATCAGTGAAAATCTATAATTAGATGTCTATTTTAAGCTACCAATAAACACACAAAAAAACAGCTGTAGACCAGATTATAACCAGTGGACCCAAAGTGTTATTTTATGCATGAACGTCTTTTGAAATCATCCTCTCCGTCTCATCTTCTTACTGGACTACTTAACCTATATACAGTGTTAAAACAGCATAATATAAAAGTACATGTATCAGATGAATTATCAAGCTCACATTTCATTATTATATCTGAAACAATGGAGATTGGCATTTCACAAGATCACAAGATAACTCAGTACATTTGTAGCTCTTAAAACAACAGTAGATATCAATATGAAGTGACTATTCATATGATTTATTATTTACAGGCTGGTAAAGCTGATGCAAAGGGAAAGACAACTCCAGCACCACCTGCAAAGAAAGCCCCAAGTCGTGGTTCAGCAACTCCTGGAACTTTACAACCCGAGAGTCGAGAAAGAACACAGACACCAACAAGTGCCCCACAAAGCCCTATACCAGACTCAGATCCGATTTTATATAAAAAATACAAAGAAAAGTTACAGGCTAAGGTAGTATATAGGTTTTAAGAAATCATATAAAATTATATCAAAATTTGAATGTAGACAACAATTCATGAAAAATAAATAAAAATCTGACAGGCAACTTAAGTGGATTATATATAATAATATAATAAGAAAACATATAGTGTAAGTGGCCCACAATTTACAGAAGTATAGCGACTTTTGTAGTAAAGTTGGCAAGTTTAAATTTTGATTAAAGTTTTTATGTATATTTTACATCAATATAGCCATACCCTCATCTGTTGTAGTCATCTTTAAGATAATTACACAATATTTTAGCTAATATAGCAAAAAGAATTCTCCAAAGTTGTCAAATCAAAAACTATACTTCCTGTTAAAATACAGTATCAAAGTAAATAAGAAATTTTTAAACATGACAAAAACTATTCAACTATTAGATAATAATCAGAAATCACTACTTAATGTAACAAAGTTAAAATATTATAGAAATACATGTAGTAGAATATTTGAATGGGTATATCTGAGTGATAATAATGTCTTGGTTTATTGTTTTGTTTCAGGCTCTCTTTATTGTTGGTGATATGCTGGAGAAGATGGAGAATGTATTTGAGTGTATATTAGACAGTGAAGATAGACCACCATTAAAACTATGATAATATATATATATATATATATATATATCTGTTTGTATTTCTGACAATATAACAAATATTCCTTCAATTTGTGATCAATATAATGCATAAAACTTTTGAATTTTATTTTCATTTATGAAAAATATGTATATTTACACCCAAATCTGTGATATTTATTTTCTTTGTGGCATAGTTTTACTGCATAGACAATATATGTGATGTTTATATCATATAGTTATATGATATGACATTTGTCAAGCTATTTTGATGAATAGTGCATGCATGCTTGCCATGGGAAATCTGTTTTGGAAAAAAATATTGTTTTTGTACAATTTTTGATTTCAACAAAAATTGAAAATTTAGGGTTGCACCATTTTCTTCAATATATACAAATTTAAGGTATGAATATCAAAACATTATATCATTCTTGACAATGATAGAAAAAATTGTCCTGATAATTCTGATGAATTTTTTGGGGCGTTTTATTCTTTTAAAAATGATGAAATATATCAACATTCTTTAACTTCATAATTTTATTGTGGTGTCTTCTACTTTCAGGGGAACATGTAGGAATCTGTCGTCTTTTGTCTGCATCACAACTCTCTGACAGAATTTTAACCAGATTCTTTTTATAGAGGTCTGGTGTTGCACCTCCAAATTCATTCTACTAAAAATGATTTTTTTAAAATTTTTTGACAAAATTTTTTGCAGTGGGATGGTACAATTCCTTTTTAAAGAATTTAAACAAAATTTTACAGATTCTTTGTTATTGAACCTTTTATTTTGAATTTTGATCAATTTGATTTCTGGGTTTCTTTTATTACAACCTGGTTTATTATGTTTCCATGGGGACACATACCTCTAAACTACAACTTCTACATTGCTGTATTGAATCCAACCAAACCTGCAGATTTCCCGAACATTAAATTTCTGATCAATATAATGCATAAAACTTTTTGTGAAATTTCATTCTACTAAAAATTATTTTTTTTAAAATTTTTTGACAAAAATCTTTGCAGCCAGAGTTAGCAAGGAGGAGCAGGTGACACATGTTTTTCCAGAAGGACCAAATATTCTTTATTGTTAAGCATATTGATCAAGTAAATTGTGAAATGATGAAAAATATTGTTTTAACCTGATCATTATCTAAATTATTGCTATTGTTAAGAAATTAATCCGTCCAAACCTTATTTTATAATTACAGTTTACTTACAAATTATTGTGTTTGTTTTATTTCTTGCCTTTGGATAAGTCGTACTGGTGCATGTACTCAGACTTTGGTTTGTCCCAGATGTGTTTTCTCTCAGGATTTGTTCTGACCAAATACAATAAAAGGTATTTTGTCAACAATACACTAAGTGGAGAATTTGTCATCAATCACTGTTTAATAACGTCACATTTCCATATTTATAAATGAAGCAACTTTCAAAATGGATGTCATCTATGAAATATATGATTTATAAAACACTGATTTTTAATCATGTGACAGATCATGGTTGCAACACAGTTCTAGGAGCCACATTACTGGGTATAGTACTTTATTTACATCATCTGTAACAACAACTGTTTTCTATCAAGATAATTCAAAACCACAGGGTGATTTAAGGGTACACTTTGTTCCAAAAGTCAGAATTTTTCAAGTCTAAATTTTATTGTCATATATTATGTCTTCAGATTTCAAACGAGTTATTTAATTTCAAAATAATAAATGAGCCTCTGGCGAGTTTATTATTAATTTGAATTTAAATTACGAGAGTTGATAAGGAATGTATCTTATCTTTCCTACTAGTGAAACTTGTTTCTCTGATGATTACCGGTACATGTAAGTTTATTCTGTATGTTTGTTTGTGACATCAGTAGTTGAAAATCAAAACGACATCACAGGTAAAGATGATCTCATAAAGCAAGACTCAAATCAGCCAAAAGAAATGACACAAATACCCGGTATTTATTCTTTCATAAGATTAGGCCAATCAAAAACATGTATTTGCTTAACCACTTAGTGTCAAAGTGCAACTCTCGGTATGTATTTCAAATATCAAATGTAAGATCAAGTAAGAAATAGATAAACCACCCTAATCATTGTTTGTTTGATTGGGATTTAATGCTACTTTCAACAATATATCAGTCATATCATGGCGGTCAGATTTAATGTTGGGAGAAAACCAGAGTACCACAGACCTTGGTCAGGTAACTGACAAACCTTAAGACATGTAATGCAAGTTAAATGCAACTTGTTTTGTATGGTTAAACTCAGGTGCGAATTCACGCTGTATAGGTGATAGGCTACAGTGATCTGTACAGGTAAGTTTAAATCAACTACCTAGACCACTTGGCCACCCAGATCGTAAGAGCATTTCATTTAGGGATGTTTGCTATTCATGCCTATTTTGTCGGTTATGCAGTAAATATCTAGGATACTGCACGGCAAAGCAAGAAGGAAACTGAAGTTCAAAATGTTGACTCCACAAAAAGACCTGAATTTTAGCTCCCTTGGCTAACTCCATGCCAGCTTTTGTCATCACTAGGCCTCCAGCCATAAAAACAAATTAAGTAGTACTAGTAAAGAATAACAAATTGTTTGCATTAGTTATGGTTTCAGTCATCTGAAACACAGGTGCAAAAAAGCCAAATACAACAATTGACTTTACATGAACCTTAAGCATAGGAATTAATGATGGTATGACATATAAAATTAAACTTGGGTGTCCACATATGTAAGGGTCCAAGCAGTTTATACATGCAAGACATTTTAGTGTCCACACTTGTGCTAAATTGTTGTGAAGTGTTTTTCAGCTCACCTGGCCCTAAAGGCCATGTGAACTCTTGCCATCACTTTGCGTCCATCGTCTGTCCGTCCACAATTCACATTTTAATCTTCTCTGAAACTGCTTGGCCAATTTTGATCAAACTTTGGTGGAATGGTCCTTGGATGGTCCTCTTTCAGAATTGTATCCGGCATCCTAATCGGCCATCCAATATGGCAGCCATTACTAAAAATAGAACAAAAAGGTGTTGGTGTATTAAAAAATCTTCTTGTCTGAAACAGCTGAGCCTATTGGAACCAAACTTTAGTAGAAAGGTCCTTAGATGGTCTTCTACCAAAATTGTATCCGGCATCCCCACTAACCAACCAAGATGGCCGCCACAGCTGAACTTAGTTTAACATGGGACTTCATGGGAAATTCACTTAAAAATCTTCTTGTCTGAAACTGCTGAGCCAATTGGAACCAAACTTTAGTGGAATGGTCCTT
>JARWCS010365229.1:0-10473 GCA_034783895.1 Geukensia demissa | reverse complement strand
CGACATACCTAGATACATTTTCAGTAAAAAGTATGCCATCTACATCCCATTTTAAAATCTTCAAAATTGTAAAAAGGCGATTTCCAAAGGGAGCTGCGCTGACAGTAGTTCAGGTCACATGTCCAGAATGAGAAATCAACTCACTTGGCAGAGGTCTCAACTTAAGCAAAGTACTTAGATAGAGATCTCCCTAGAAGAAATCATTCAACATGTTCAGTGAGGGAGATTAATTTATAGTAGTGTCATTTTTGCCTCATTTCTTACGTACATAAAATAAATACCAAAAAAATGTAAACTTTTTTATTATAGTATCCTACTCATTATACAAAAGTTCTGCCTGTGCATTCATTTTTTATTTGTTAATGATGTTTATATGTCATATTAATACATGTGTAGTTTTAGTAGGATTCACATGCATGTTCTTTGTAGCTCTACTTTTGTAGTATTATGAAGAATATATTTTTTCATTTACATTTGAATATCATTAGTGTTCACTATATCTTTCCGCAGTTTCCGGAACTGATTGCCTGGGGGTTAATATAATAAGAGAGAATTTTTTTTTTAAGTTTAATTTGGATGAATTGTTTTAAAAAAGTCATTTTAGATACATGTAACCTCCTATAATAATCACATGCCTACTTCAAATGAAAAAATTAATACAGTGAAACCTGTCTACACCAAACCCCTTTCAGACTTGAAGAAATGTTCGGTTTAGACAGGGGTTCGGTTTGGGCAGGTTAAAAACAAATGAAAACTTGTTTAAAGGGACTTAAGAATCAGTCTGGTTTAGACAGGTTTTTGGTTTTCTCAGTGTTTGGATTAGACAGGTTTCACTGTATCAAACAATGGGATTAAGCATGTGCAAATATTAAATATAATAAAATGTTTTGTAACTAAATTAAAGTGTAAAAACATCTCATCTAGCTGGACTGGATTTTGGTACCCAGTTCTTTATTCAGAAATAAACATCACTTCTTTTCAGATTTAAGCACTTTTCAGGAATAGTGCTGGATGCATGGAGTTCTTCTGACAACACAAATTACTGATAAAAGTCAATATATTATGACAGGCCACTTCCCGGCCGAGTACGCTTCCGGTTGCATTTGACAAATCAAAAGAAACTTCAAACAAGCACATTTGAAATTGAGCAGTTCTTTTATGGGATGCAGTTGCAGTCTGTACTAAATTACAAGCTAAATTCTATACCAATAAATCCTTTGACCTAAATGGTATGCATAAATGACTTTACTTAGTTTTGTAATATGTTTAAAGTCCATTCCAGAAGTTCTTACCTTGGATGCCATTGCAATCTGTTCCAAATTACAGACTACATTGTATATTTCTTTACCAATAAAATCTTTTTGGAGTTTATAATTGACATTCTTTGTCATTGCATATGTATTTTTGTTTAATATCAAAAACCTTCAGGGATGAGTATTGTTAATGAAAAATCGTATCGTGATATATCGATACAATACCAGCGTATTTTGATACTATTGATACGTACCGACTTCTCATTTCTTGCCTTTCATTCTTTTCCTTTTCAATTGATTTGGATGGTTATTCTTAAAAAACTTTGTTATGAGGCAGAAATCTGTATCTTAATGTGTAAAAATATGTTATTTGGTCATATATTTCACTTCTTCATGTCAACAATAGCTAATTTCAAGGGTATAAATGTTAATCTGTCCAAAGATTTATTGTACCGGTAAATATCTATACGCCAGATTTTGTAATGGTGTACCGGTTTGTTAAAAAATACCACAATATAACGGTATATCGTTACACCCCAAAAAACCAGTCTGCAAAATACTCTGATTTACAATGATGCCCATTTTCAGTAGACTTTTGATTTCATTCCTACAGTTCTAAAGTGCATGAAAACAAAATATGTTAGAACAAAATTGATTAATGACAATCTAAGAAAACTTATTATAAGAAAAATACCAAAAACTGAAAAGGATGCCAATTTCAGTGAGAAAAAGAACAAGAAACTAAAAACATAACTACAAAGAGAAGACAAGTCTACTAGGGTCTAGGGCAATATAGAGAAATCACATTTGATCTAAAGTGACAGAATCCTTAGCTATTGGTGGCAGTCACAATATTGTAGAAGTACTTGTGAATAAACCATATTCAACATCAAACAACGGGCAAGCTAAATATCTATCAGTACATAAAATCAGTTTGAATTGAGCAAATATAGCAGCTATAAAAGACTATGGCCATCTTATTACTGAAACCACCAAAGAGACAAACATCTTAAATGATCCATTTCTGTTTTTTACATCTGAATCACCTTTTCCAATGTCCACAAAAAAATTGTGGTACTGACCAATACCACACTGGGCATAGGAAAAATTCTGAACTTCAAAACCACAGGACCACATAATATCAGTGACACAACATATAATATGACCTCCAACATTGCACCAATTACTCTCGCTCATTAATCTTTCATCCAGGAACTTCATACTACAAACAAGAAGACTCAAACTGATTTTATAACTATGATCTTGAATACACTTTTATTTTAATACATGTATTTGCACAATGCTTTTTTTTCTTGAACTAATATCGATATTTTTATTCTTATCCAGGTGGACATTTTTTGATTGATGTCCTAATTTTAGAAAACCAGGATTATTATTATTTATATCAGTTTAGCCAGCTGTCAGAAACAGCAAGTTACTTATTGAGTTTGGTTGAACTTGTTTTATTTGTAGTTGTCTTTAGATTTCAATAATTAAATCCCATATGATTTGTTTTTATGGTTTGTTTTTATGCCATTTTGTCACACCAGTGTCCCAGGTAAAGGGGAGGGTTAAGTGCTCACAAACAGGTTTTTGAATTTCAACCTTTGTATTTATTTTGAATCAAAAGAAAGAATTTTCCCACAGTTGATGGTTCATGTTTTACACTATGCAATAACGTTGTACATACTTTTATTTTATAACAATACGGTAAACAGTTTTTTTTTAATAACCTTTTTGCTCGCTCCAATAAACTCTGACAAAGAGTATAGGTTGATGTTTTTGTGTTTTACAGCTTGCCTTACATTTTGGGTCATTTTACAGCTTGCCATACATTTTGGGTCATTTTACAGCTTGCCTTACATTTTGGGTCATTTTACAGCTTGCCTTACAGTGTGGATCTTTGTCCATTGTTGACTTATTTAAGGGAACATGTGGATGATTGTAATGTAAATGTTTTGGAAGGCTGTCTCATAGACAATCATACGACATCTCCTATATCTTTACTTGAAAGTCTTGAATATAATCTTTTTTGATTGTGACTGTGGCCTCTCACAGTTTATTGATTTTCAGTCAAAATGAAATCACATAGAATGACAGTAGGTATTAGCATCCATTTTTCAAAAAAAAATATACCATACAGACTTCACTCAGCATGTATATAGCATTTTGAATATAAACCAGATGTACATTGAATAATACAACTAAAGGCTCATTTTTACTTCGTGGCACGAAGTATAAATGAGTCCTTAGTCAAATATCGTGGGACCACACACAATGTTGTGCGATTTTTGCTGAGATTAGAAGTATAATCAAACCACATAAAGAATAAACACTCAGCGATTTTCAGGCAACATCGCTTGACCTCGCACGTCAGTTGTACAATGACTCTTGAAGTATAAATGAGCCCTAAGGCTTCAGATTGATTTTTAAGAACGATGAGTTTTTGCTCATTTTCCTTTACTTCTAATGTGGATTCCAGCTTATTTGTTTTGTTGATTGCATGTACATGAGCGATGCATGTATTGTGTCTATTTATACATTTTAGATAAAGTGAGTTATACCCACAGATCATATCTTTGTGGAGACATAACATTAGACAATGTAGATGAGGAAGTTCGACTATGTGGGTGGATACAGTATCAAAGATATAATGGCATGTTCCTGATTATCAGAGACTGGAGTGGTCTTGTGCAAACAGTACTATCTAAGGAGGTACATAATTTTATATTATTGTAGAAATAATGCCAAAATTTTAAAATCATATGTTTTGGGTCATTTTCTTCTAAAATATTTTTGGCACATTTTTTATGTCTCTGTCTTTAGGAAACAAGTGCTTTAAGTTATACCTTCCTTCGTGTATAGATAAATTTTCATTTAAGATTTCTTGGCTTGTGTATGTTGGATTGATTTGATATTTGGTCTATCAGGATTGTCAGGTCCAACATGCATCTATTTGGTGTTTGCCTGGAATGGGGCATTCGTGTCCCATTGACTCATTCCTTCAATATTTCAAAATGTTTTACATTAGTTATATTTGTAAGCAAGAAAAATGATGTGGAATGTGCATATATTTATAATCAAAATGTTTGGTAAATTTGTTGTAAAAATGATAGCATGAAAAATTAGACATATGGAGTTAATGTCAAGGAGACTGCTCTTCATCTCAAAAACAATTGACTGAAATTTCAAAATAATGAGGTTCCCACGAAGCCTTTACCAAGGTTGGAATCCCATCTCTTCTGATGAGCTTAAATTTTTCCTATTAAGGCACAAGTTACATGATATTAAAATGGCAGGCCAAATATTAAAATATTAATAAATTCAACATGGAAAACAAAATAATACAAAACAGCACTTGACATGCTTGAACTATACAATGATAATCAGTCCTAACTACAGACAAGTGTATATTACGACAAGGTTAAACATTTTTTGTTTGAGCAAACCCATCACCTTTCTTTGTGACCTTAGTGGAAATAAATCGCACAATAAAAAAAAATTCATTGTGCTAAAATGTGTTGGTAGACAGAAAACACTTAAACACAGTAATTTACTTGCTGTCACTTATGAAGATTAACATTAGATGATGATTATCATATGATACAAATGCATTATGTTAAGCTCATTTAACAGGGCATTGACAGGTACATTTATTAATTGAAATAGTATACTGGTAATTCCTCAAAGGCTTATTTTTAGTGATTTTTAGTTTTTTGATTGATTGAATGGTGCTTAACGTCCAGTGGCAAATATTTCGTTCGTATTCAGGAGGACAGCACATTAATGATGAGTGATGATGAATGAAAACCTGCTTTGTAATAGACTAACACACTGAGCCGAATTTTTAACATGCTACCGGTAGCTCACAAAAGCAACAGTGACATACCCAGACACATTATTCTGACTCTGGGCTGACCAATCTTTGCAGTTATTCCTTAATGCTACATGCTTAGCAGATGAGCAGCCAATACCAATTTTAATGTCTTTGGTTTAATCCAGCCAGGGATTGAATCCAGGGCCTTCTGCACTCAAGTTGAGCATGTTGTTCATTGCACAACCAGGGAAGTGCAGTGATTTTAAAAGATGAAGAAAACCAATAAAGCATTGTTCACTTGCATTATGAATCATTCGTGTTATGTAATGTATGATTTAAATCATTTTTGTTTAACCCTATTGTTATTATTACAGATAAAGTCTGAGATTGATGTTGATACCATACCATTAGAAAGTGTGGTTGAAGTCATTGGAGTTGTTAGACCACGACCAGAAGGACAAGAAAATCCGGTAATTTAAAATCCGATAATTAACTGTAGATACATCATATAACTAGTAAATATCAGTATTACAACTAGACATATACATATTTAACAAAAGTCATATTTGATATTATGTTATAAGTAGAAAATAAAAATTGCAGTGTCTTTCAAACAACAAACTTTCTCAAAACAATACCATTGAGACTACAAGAATATACAATAAACTGAAACATAAGATATTAAAAATGGTCATATAATGTTTGTTTTTTAATTGGCCCAATGTCAGATGAGCGATACAAGCTCAGCCTTCTGAGCCCCTAGTTCAGGTTAATCGTTGTTTGGTTTAGAAGGTTTCATTATGCGACCATCCATAGAAAATAAAAACAAGAAAAGAGAATATAACCAACAGAACTGTAATATAGAAAAAGGAGATGTTTTAGGATTGTCCATGAGACAGCCATTCAAAATGTGTAAATATAGAATCTTACATTGTAAGCCGTTGATTATCATATTTCTACATTCAAGATAGTTAAACCTTAAAATTTCGAGGTTTACTGAGAAATTTTAAGGTTTAACTATCGAGACTGTAGAAATATGATAATCAACGGCTTATAATGTAAGATTTTGTTTCTCTATTTTTTTTTAAGCATCAAAATATCGTTAAAAAACTGTCATAGGTGGGATCGTGCACCATCTTTTATCATGACCTTGATACAAGGGACGTAACTCGTGTACAAAACAAACAAACATGCCACTTATTTTTATGGCATTTTCATATGTACATGTATTAGCCAAAAAATAAAGTAATTCCTACCTAACTGATAGAGTCTTTGGAAAGCTCAGTCCTCCACGGTAAGAAATAAGATCGTGACAAGTCTTCAGCCAGTCAGCTGCTGAGAACAACTTACCCACACGTTGATTATCGATTTTTTCTCTCACTGGTTGGGAAGTGTGAAAACTTCATAAAAATTAGAGAAGCTTTTATATGGTAGTTTCTGAAATGGATAGAAATTAAAAGCTCATAGTAGTCTGAAAAATATGTCAAAAATTGTAATTTCTGGTTTCAGCAACATGAACATTGATATAAATTTCAAAGTGTTTTATTTTTTGTTTCTGCTATCCAAACAGTCCAAGCAAAACTATAAAAAGATCATGTTAAGACCATTACCATGGTAACTGTGGCTTAGAAGTACTATTCCACAGGTCCACCTTTTATGATGTAGAGGATACACAAATTTAAAAAAAAGTCTAACATCAAAAAGGACCACCTATTCCAAGTAAACAACAAGAATAACATTGTATCAGTGCAGTTGCTATATATTCCTGTATCTAGACAACAACATATACTATTCAGTCTTAACACAAGAAAAAAACACAATCCATGCTCTTATCACCAGAAATATCTATGAGGAAACTTTATCTGTCAGTTCACATCAACTGTGTCACACTAAATGACAAAGCATAATCTTACAAAGACAGTGTGGGTACTTAAAAAGTCCTCCCTCTACAAGCTTATACACCCAGGAGAAATTGATTTATTTAACAATATGAAATAAACTGAATTACATTTACCTAATGTTGGTTTTTCTATGGCTATGTTACATATATCTGTACAGATTTAGGAGAAGGGAAACCTTTGTTGTCACCAAAACACCAAAAAGAAGATACAGAACCACAAACTCCATTTGGAGAATTTTTATCAGCCATTAATCCCATAGATACAGAAGGCTGGTCAGAAATGAAGTGGTATGGAAAATTTTATGAGGTATTTAAGGTAATTATACGTTGCTCTCACTTTAAGATGGGGGCTTGAACTAGCTGTTAGAAACTGCAAGTACTTTTTTAAGTCATTACAACTTGTTATTTCTTGCCCTTATTTGTAATTGTGTGCATACTATGTATTGACTTCAAATGATATATCAAACACATTTAGTTCTTGTCTTGCCTGAGACAGAGTCACTACAGTGAGACATAGATATTACTTTCTGGCTGCGGCATTATTCATGGTTGAACATTAAGCATAAAGAAATTTTACATTTCCATCAACTCCTCTGAAACTGCTCAGCCAATTTGAACCAAACTTTGGTGGAATGGTCCTTGGATGGCCCTTAAAAAATTTTTAAAAAATGTTTGGATTTGCAGGCCATCATCCAGTATGGACACCATGGCCCTACATAGTTTACATTGGACCCTATTGGTATTTTAACATGTTCCTTAGCTCTTTCCAGGCAAACAATGCCTTGAGGCATCGTGGGTCATTTTTTCACTTTGGGACCCCTGAACCCCTCAGACACTATGAAATGCAACTGTAATGAGCTTGTTGGAAAGCCAGATATTGTGGCTGAAATATTTTTTTACCAATGAGATAAAATTTTTTCAAGTTGCTGCTAACAGGCTCATCAAATGTACCCCAAAAGTGTTGGGAACACCACCCACCCACTCCTCCACACCATCCCATCCTCCTTCTTCCTAACTGTTTCATATAGCTGCTAGAAAATCATTTCATCACTGCAACTCATTTACATATAATTTGCATTAGTTTGCAAAGAATCAAAACCGGAGAATTTTCAAAATTAATTCAGGGACGAAATTAATAGAGAAGGTCAGACATGTCAAATTTTCAAGATTTGTCACAATTTTGATGGTTTTTTTTCTTTGTATTCAATATAATAGGCTACAAGCCTCATGATCTATCTTTTACTGTTATTGAGATATAGAAGGTCCAAAAATGGCCAGGTCTCAATTTTTGAAACTTTTTTATTTCTTATCTGATTTTGATGGGGTTTTTTGCAAATGATTCCTTTTGAAAAATGCAACAAAATTTATGCCAAACATTTATTTGTAAACTTTACTGTTTTTTTTTTTTTTAAGTTGTTAAAAAATGTGATTTGCAGGAGATTAGAATCCGATTTTGATGGGATTTTTTGCATTTGATTCCTGTCAATGAGAGCTTTCAGAACTATTTCAACAGATTTTCTCTATTTTTGACCATTTTCCAGCTAAATAGTTCAAAGTAGTGGGGAGAGGGGGAATTCAATTTCGTATGATATGGAAAAATCATATTTTTAATCCAATTTCGATGGGTTTCTTCCAAATTATTCCTCATGAAAAAGGCAACAAAAGTTAATTGAAGCAATTTTTTTTTAAGCATTTACCAATTTTTGTATAAAACGGGTCATAGGGTAAAAAAATGTAATTTTGCAGGTGATTAGAAATTTTTATTTTTCATCCGATTTTGATGGGTTTCTTTTCCATTTGATTCCTCTCAATGAGGGCTTTCAGTTATGAAAAATTTAAGAAAGTGACACCAGTTTTGAGGATAATATGAGTCAAAATGATCTTTTTTCCAGTCATAACACTGTGTCCAGCACTTTACTTTGTTCAGCATTATACTGTGTCCACACTTACCCAAAGGTTCATTTGTTCACCTTTCACTTGTCAACATGCTAAGGTCATATCATGCTGCGCTTGCGAAGCACCTAAGTTATAATTGTAATAATTCATTATTGTGATTATTCTAATTTAATAAACTCAGTTTAACAAAAAGATAAGTCCAAAAAATGATTTTTCTATTAATTTTCTTATTTTCCTTTGTTTTGGTTGCCATGGAAACAAGGAACAATTTTAAAATTAATAATTTTTTTTTAAAGAACTGATTAATCTCTCTTCACTTGCAAAGTCCCATGGCTGTAGCTTATGTCATTAAAAAACAACATGGCAATGAAATTAAGTCATCATTTGTTAAAATTTAGTTCAAAATTTTCATGCAAATCAGGAATATGAATAAGATTTATGTATGAAGGAAAGGGTTATATAATGCAGGTTGGATTTGATTTTGGTTGATCTAGCCTAGCCTGTTTTTTTAAGAAGGGACCAAATGGTTATTTATTTACTGTTATCTTAAAATGTAAGTTATCTATTTTTCTTTTTATTCTGCATGACAAAGCCAATATAACAAGACCCATCTCTACCATTACTGAGATATACAGGTTCCAAAAAAAAATAAGGCAAGCTGTAATATTTTGAACTTTTTTTATATCTCATTTTAATGAGGGTGTTCTTCATTTGATTCATCTCAATGAAAGCTTTCAGTAGTGTGTCAACAGATTTTCTCTATCTCTTACAGTTAAGCTAAAAGTGGGGTGAAAATTTCATATAAGGGAAATTTTTATTATTCATCAAATTTTGATGTATTTTTTTAAAATTTGATTCATCTGAATGAGAGCTTTCAGTAGTATGTCAATGGATTTTTTTCTATCTCTTACTATATGCCAGATAAATGGGTTCAAAATAGGCAAAAAATGCAATTTCTTAAGGTATGAAATATTGTTATTTTGGAATTTTTCATTTTTCATATGATTTTGATATACATTTTTTCATTTGATTTGATGAGAGCTTTCAGAAACATGTCAATAAATTTTCTCTTTATCTTACCATTTGATAATTACAACAGCTCCGCAGTAGTGTCTTACATAAGAAATATATTTCTGTTGACAGAGTCCATTAGTATTTCTACTGATAATTACTATACCAGTGGTAGAGTATACAGAAGACAATCATAATTGGAACAGATACTTAAACTCTCTACAGATATTTACAGGGATCACTTTTTCAGCCTTTGCTACCAAAGGTATGATACAATTATCTTTAATGGAAGTATTACACAGAAATTCTAGACCTCTAGTTTTTCTCTCTGTTGGAGTGCAGTCTTTCTGACATTTACTTACATCTTTTTATTTTCATAGATATTTCCAAACAAATTGTTAACATCTCTCTTGGTAAACATATAAATTGGTTGAAAGCTTGATTTCCAGATTTTTAATGTCATTTTAATTATTTAGCATAGCTCCCATTTAGTACTAGAGATATAGAACTATTAAAGTTTTATAAGTGAAGCGGAGCTTCACTTTAATGGTATATCGGGTGGAATATCAATGCGTTCTCCTAACATTTTCAATGTA